>WEIV01014750.1:43239-62344 GCA_013390005.1 Calyptomena viridis | reverse complement strand
CTATTAAAAATCTTTATCAATATATACATATATATACATATATATATCAGATGATACAAAACTGAGAGAAGTGGTTGATAGACCCGTTGTGTATGTTGCCATGAAGATGGACGTCAATAAATGGGTCAACAGGAAATGCCATGAAATTCACCAAAGAGAAATGCAAAGTCCTGTATTTGAAGAGGAATAACTCCATGCAGTAGGACATGCTGATGTCTAACCAGCTGGAGAGCAATTTGTCAGAAAATACCATGGTGGTCCTGGCAGACAAACCGGCCAAGCTCGAGGAACATGTCTTTGTGGAAAAGGCCAGCAGCAACCCAGGTTTCATTGGACAGAGCATTGCCAACTCATCAAGACAAGTGACTCCTCATCTACTCAGCACTGAGGAAGAAGCATCTGAATGCTGTATCCAGGTCTGGAATCCTCAGTATTAGACTGGCTAACACTGGCCCATACCAGAGTAAGGAGCTGCAAGATTGTTAAAGGAGTGGAATACCTCTCACATGAGAAGAGACTGAGAAAGCTTAGACAGAAGGCTCAGAAAGCTCTTACCAATATGCATAGATAGCAGGGCTAGACAAAAAAGAAGAGGGAATTAAATTCGTCTCAATGTTTCCTAGTAACAGGAGAGGAACATCAGTGGTGGGATACCCTTTTTGGATGATTGCCAACAGCTACCAGAATCTTCAGCCTAGTGCTTCACCCTGTTGTCATCTTGTTGATATCAACTCATTTTCTTTTTGTTTCAATACTTGTATTGTATATTAAAGTTTGGGTGATTATGGAAAAATTAGTTCATCAGTTACTCCCAGCAATACCAGATAATCCCCACAATATAAAAGCATAAAATGTTCTGAAACTCTAATTCAGATATTGTGAAGCTTGAGAGACTATAGTCATGGGGTGGATTATGCGGAATGATGGATAGGGTTAAAAATTAGAGACAGCTCAGCAGATCCTCCCCAGAGTACAGTCAACATCCCTACAAAGGTTCCCTAGACAATGATACAAGCACCTGGCATGGGGGATACAACAGAGATGGGAGTAGCATGGAGGTGCCATGGCCTCCACCACAAACATTCTCCAGGGAGAGGAATATGGTGATGCTTTGAAGTTCCAAGACCATACTATATCTGTCCACTAAGGGAGACAGATGACTATTAAGCACTTATGACTAAAGACACTCATGATTCATCTAAAACCTAAAGAAATAGTATGAAAGAAACTTGTAAGTATTGGGATTTTGGAAAGGAAGTCTTCGCTGAAACTGCTGGAACAGTCGATTGGCTGAACAGGCCTTCCTTCCCCCATAGAAATCCCTATTGGGTAAGAACTGTGTTCTAAGTGCATTAAATGCTGCTTTTAGGACTACAGGTTGTGCTTGCTATGTAAGTACATTAGTAGGTGGCTTTGTAGCAGAGCTTGTGTTTGTGCTTGCTTTGTGGTATTGATAGACTGATTTAAAAGCATTTTTGCAGTTAGACCCTACCACTGACGATCAACGAACCTTATTATCCTGTCACAATTCGTATAATAAAGACTGTTATTCCGTGCACTGTTAGAGGTATTCCTTACAAGGTGCTGACAGTTGCTGGTGGTGGCTTTTGAGAAGGTTTGCTCAGGAGTCTCCTTTCTCTGTTGGCTCAGGCCCCCTGATGAAAGTGCGGTTGGACACACCCTCTGATTTTGTGAATCTGTTTGATGAAGAGTTCCCCCTTATGGGACACTGGCAAATTTGTTGGTCTAAAAGGGTTTGGGCTTTCCAGAGGCCCTGACAGAAAAATAACTCACTAAGGGTCAAGAAAATCTCCCTTCTTTAAGGGTCAGGTAAAACACCTCTCCTTCACATGATGTATGTAGGTGAAAACAACCCTTGCCACACCACCACCTGGCAGAAACACAGACACAGTCTATCCTCCACTGTGACATCTTTGTTCTACATATTAATTCCTTCACACTACTTTCTTACTGTATTGATACAAAATCACAAGTTAAGCAGGTGTGGGAATTATATGTACTTTGGCTCGTTTTATACCTTTTCCAAACAAATTATGCTGTACTAAAGACAAGGACTCTAAGCTCTTCAGGTCTGAGTTTTTAAGTAGTGCTTAGTGTCTGCATCTTGTATTGGATGAAATGGGATTTGCGGCTACCCTTAACTGCTCCATGTCTCCTTGACTTGTTTCATTCTCGAGCCATGGCCTGAAAAATAATACCATATCTTTCACAACATCAGGAAAAAGCAACTATTCACTTTACATCTTTAAGCTGAGCGAATTTGTTTAATAAAAAGACAAAGTATACTTAAAATATTTGCTGTGTTCAAGAATATCACCGAAATCTAGAGAATAACTCTAAACCTTGCTTTTGGTTCCCCACTGATCCTCTTTAACCATTTAAATGTTATATAGACTGAATATTGGAGCAATGACATATTGGAGATATATTGGACATATATTGACATATTGGATAGCCATTTTGGAGATACATCATATAGTGGACGTACATCAACTTACACAGTACTGTAAACACCTAATACAGTAATGCCACAATCTCCTCCTGCAATGCTACACTTTATCAAGCAAAAGCATTTAATCAAAAAGTCCCCACACTTTGTAGGAATACTGCATGGAAAGAAAAGGGAGCAGAAAAGGAAGAGTTAAAAAAATTGTCTTCAAAAAGCAATGCTAGAAAACTGCAATGTCTATAATGGATTTTTAATTGTAGTACACTACCCAAGGATAATAACAATGGATTGAACTGGTAATAGGTAATGTGGAAGTAAGAAGTAGGAAATTGCCAGTCACTATCAGGAGGACTGACAAAAAATCAAAGGATTTATATTCTCCAGCACAGAATTTGCATTTTTGTATTTATTTGGAAAATCAATTTGGTTCTTCTCTTTGAATAAAGAGGGTTATGTTAGGATTGTGAGAACTGTTTTATTTAAATTGAATCCACCTCTGACCTTTACCTTTGGCTAGAGCACTTTTTAGACATGCATTTGTCAGTTTGTGAACAAACTATTTCCAATACAGCAAAAATTACGAACACTTAAGGATCTTTAAAATATGTTAAAAGAAATTCCACCCAGTTTTTTTAAATTGGTTTACACTTAAAACCAGAATATCATTAAAACTAATAAAAGAAACTGAGCTCTATGAAAAGAGCTTCACTCAGGTCTTGTTCACTTTTTTCTCAAATTTGCAGCATTTGATCTCTCTGAAAACTAATGCTCCACATGGTGAAAATCACGTCATAAACTGCTGAAAAGAAAAGGAATTAATCAAGTCCTATGTAGGACACTCTATCTCAGGAGACTTCCACAGTTTTACATTTTATTTCCACTCTCTCAAGTCAAATTACTGATGCTTGAGTGCTTTCCATAGTAAGGCACTTCATTTACAGCTGTGCTTTCAAGATGAGTCTATTCTGAAAGACACTCTTTCAAGTTCTTAAAACAGTTCTGAGGCAAAATAATCTTGGTAACTCTCACTGAAACTCAGCATCTACGTGTTTGTGCTGGTTGAGACTGGGATAGAGTTAATTTTTTGTTGTGTGATGTTTTACCAGGACCCTAGTTGTTGGGTCCCTAGTGGCAGGTCACCGGATCAAGGGTGATCATGGACACCACACACAGATCAGTGTGATCAAGCAAGTGCCATTTATTAACTATCAATTACATCCTATTATACCCCTATGCTTACAATCATGCGTTGCCTAACAGCTTACTGATTGGTTAAGCTTGCATAAGCACACATCTATGATTGGTTTAGTATAATGTCCATAAAAAGTTTGTCTGAAAGCAGCACTGTCTATTGTTCTGCACCTTGGGCTCGGGAGTTGCTTGTTTAATCACATTTCTCTCATCCTGGTGGCCTTGTAGATCTTGTTTAGCTCCTGGGAATGTTCATGCATCTGTTACAAAGATTGGATTGCTCACATTCAGATGCCCCCTCTGAATGAGAAAATCTTCCACAATTTTTTTCTATATGTTAAGAAAATGAGTGGGAGTTCTGAATTTGTGTTGCGAACAGCATTGATAACTTAGGAGTATTCTCATTACTGCTGAGCAGTGCTTACACAGCTTCAAGGTTTTTTCTGCTCCTCAGTGCACCTCACCAGTGAGTAGACTGGGGGTGCGTGAGGAGTTGGGAAGGGACACAGCAGGGACAGCTTGACCCCAGTTGACCCAAGGCATATCCCAGACGATACAGTGTCATGCTCAGCATATAGAGAGATGAGGGAAGATTGGCTGGGGGGCTGCTACTTGGGGACAGGCAGTACATCAGTCAGTTAGTGGTGAGCAAGTGCTTTCATTTGCATCATTTGTCTTCCATGGGTTTTATTTTCCTCTCTGTTACTTTCATTACAATTCACTATCAATTTATACAATTTTAATTATTAAGCTGTTCTTAACGCATGAGTTTTCTCACTTCTACTGTTCCAATCTTCTTCCCCTCATTCTGATCAAGGGTGTGAGCAAGTTGTGTGGTATTTAGTTGCTGGTGGAGGTTAAACCACAGCAGTGTCTTATTCCACTCTATCACCAAGAAAACCTCCTAAGAACTACAACAGGCAGTAGCAAAAACCCCTTTCAAGCACCTTCTGAAAGGGACTTTAGCATATTAAGATGAAGAGGAGCAGAATGAAACACTGTTGTTATGGTTTTACTTTATGGAAAACTTTTTTCCTTTTGTTTGCAAGCAGGGCGACGCCTGGCGGGTGCCGGGCCCCTGTTCCCATGGCTGCCCGGTGCCCCCCATGGTGTGCGGCTCAGTGCTGCTTGCGGCGCTAACACCGCTCACGGGCGCTGACGCCACCGCTGCTCGCAGCACTGGCACTGCTGCCGCTCACGGTGGCTGGGTGCTGTTTGCAGCACAGTCGCTGGTGCCAGCTGCCACCTGAGTCTGCTGTCCCTCACACACGACCACCCCCTCGGCGCTCAGGAGTGCCGTGCCTGTGGCCGCGGCCCGGGGGCATCCCAGCTGTGGCAGGTTCCCAGTGCGAGGGCGTGGCTCTGGGCCCGGTGCTGCCCTGGGTGGCACAGGCCTGCGGGATGCCTGTGCCCAGTGCCCCCAGTGGCCGGGGCGGTCAGGGGGTCCCAGTGGGAGGCTGAGAGAAGACAAACACCATTTTGGCTAAGCCACATGGTGGAGGTGGGGAAGGTTTTCCCGCAGTTGGGGACCGGAAATAGGCGAGGGGCAAAGATGAAGCAATGGGGGCACAAGGCTACACCCTCCTGGGGTGGAAGAAGAGTGGGAAAAATGCGTACACGCAGGCGTGAGACGCAAAGAATTCTGGACCAATTAAAAATTATATAAAGGACAGCGAGACGCAGATGCCATCGTGCTTCTCGGCCGCGTGGTGGTGCTGAATGGAGCTGCTGCCCCTTCAGATTCTGACGACGCCATTTTTGAGCATTTATTTTCTATCCTTATACTCAAACAAGTCTTGAACGATTTGAAATTGGATTCACTTTAATTCACTTCAACTGTCCTGACTTAAACGGTGACAACTGTAAATAGATCTACTTTATCAAAAATTAAACATTTCAGTAGCCAATTCACTTTCTCAGCAAAAATTGCCACTAGTAAAATGCAAAGCTTCCCTTGCACCAGGATATATTATTACTCAGTAACATGAAACATTATCTCCATTATCAACCAGTGAAAAGATGCACCCAAGTATCCAGAAGTGGCTTAACCAAGTGTCAAGTGCAAAAATTTAGTGTTGAAAAAAAGGTTGTTTGAAATGGCCTTTTTAAAGCATCAGTATTTTTACCATAGATGTCTAACTAAAAAGAATTATGTAATGAAATACATATTAAGTCTGTTCAGACTTTTTTTTCACACCACTGTCACTAAGAAAATTCCCTTGTTACATGATAGATGAAGCTTTGCATCAGTGCCTACACTCCCAAACGATTTCCTATAAACATCAATAAAATATCTGAACTTTTAACAGCCACTGGTAAAAATTTCAGCCCCAATAACATGAAATAAAAGAACCACCCAAAAATCCAAAGAAAGCAGCATTGGGTATTAAAAATCTGTGCATTACAAATACAGACAACACTGGTTGAAACCCATACAGAGAGAATCTTTCTCCAATATATGTACTACAAAATTTAGATCAAGCACCTTTGATAAAAATTACTGTCAAGAATTGTTGATCTTTCTGTTGCCATGAACTGCCTTACAGTCAAACACAACTTCCACCCTGTAGGACAATATGAATGCAATACAGACACTACAAAAGAGGGAAGCAGAATAGCTACAGTAAACCTGTTCCAAGAACAAGAGAATCAGACATTTCTCAAAATTTATTTCATGGTCTTTGATGATCTGTGCAGCACCATTCCTGCATATACATACTGTTTTCTCCTATATTCCAACAAGTTGCATTAGCAGCACACGTTTTACCACTTCCTTTCTTTCCCACAGGCTACCTTACTTGTCATCTTCTTGGCTTGCAACAGATGACAGTTGTGTCCTATTCTCCATTTTTCTTCATATGCGTACTCTCCACAGCACCTACAGCATACACAGCACTCATCCTAGTTGATTAAAAACATCCATCTTTCTCATCTCTAATTACGCTTTTTGGCTAGATTTTTTTGTCTGAAAGTCTCTTGCAACAAGGACTGTTTCTACTTGTGTTATTACTCAACTACTTTAAAAGAAAAAAACAGTGTGTAAATAAACTCTTTAAACAACTAACAATGTCCAAACACAAGTGAAATGTCCCTGGCTCCCGGAGTACTTTATGACAAACATAAGAAACCATGCAGCTTTTCCTGACTGGTAGTTTCAAGTACAAAGTAGTAAAATGCATGCAGCTGTAAGAGGCAGTCTACCTGAAATACATGAGTGACTATGGATTAGAAAAATCTCTTGGGAGGACTCTACCTACATGTAAATGAATTAGAAATCACTGTTGGTACCACAGAAAAACACCATCAAATGTGATATATTATTTAGAAGTGATAAAATGCCTAGAATAGAGACAGAGGTACTCATTGTCTGCAATTGTGCTTTTTGCCAATCAAACACAGGTGAACAGATTCACACAGATGGGAGTGTAGGTAAGTATTACCAGGTAGTAGTCTCATACAGAAGAGCTACTCAACAAAATGGTGCCCCACTTAAGGAGCTAGTCCAGCTGAAGTTAAGCATTGCAGGAGGTAGTACAGAGCTCTCATGCAATGTTCTGCCATAGCTACCAATACAGCTACTTCTGTCAGAGTTTTTCCAAATGACGCAACACAGAAGACTGACTCATCCAGTCTTCTCCTAATCTCTACTAAAAAAAGAAAAAAGGTTTCATGATGTGCTGGTTTTGCTGAGGGTAGAGTTGATTTTCTTCACAGCAGATAATATGAGGCTCACCACACTAGTTTTCTAGATTTTACCCTTTTGATTCCCTCTCATTACAAAGAGAAATCCATTGACAGAACTGTACCTGCATTTTTCAATGCTCAGCAAACCAGAGACTTTCAAATATGTCCTTTTAGATTTACTTCCCAATAAAAATAGACTAATGTATGTTCAGTACACACAGAAGATATATAGGACAGATGGGGAAGTTATGTGCTATCCTGTATATAACTTTAGAGCATTCTATGGTTTTTTATAACTGCAGATTATTGGATATGCTACTACCAAACATTGTAGCACTTGATACTATCACAGAACAACAGGATAGGTAAGGCTGGAAGAGACCACACTGGGTTGTCTGGTCCAACCTCCCTGCTCAAGCAGGGTCATCCTAAAGCAAATTGCACAGGATCACATCCTTATGGCTCTTTAGTATTTATAGTGAGGGAGATTCCACTACCTCTATGGGCAGTCTGTTCCACTGTGCAGTCACTCACACAGTCAAGTTCTTCCTCATGTGCAGGTAGAACTTCCTGTGCATCAGTTTCTGCCTGTTGGCTCTTGTCCTCCCTTCAGATACTTACAGACATTGATAAGGTTCCCCTCTCATTCTTCTCTCTTCTTAAGGTTAAACATGCCCAACTCTCCCAGCTTATCATGTTACTCATAGTATAATAAGTATCACTGTACTTAGAGAAAAGATACTCCAGATGCTTCATCAAATTTTTATGAGCAATGCATATAAGCTTTGGCTAGAAAACATTAGTATAATCTTCCAAGGTAAAAAAAGATACCAAGGAGAATAGAAGTTCATAAACCTGTCCTTTTGGAAGTTACCTGGCAAGGATGAGCAAACCTGAGCTGTGAAACACCAACTGCTCTGCCGTGCTGCACGAAATTACAGCATATTCTCCTCTGGAGAGGAAAGCAAGGTACTTGCATTATGTATTCCAGCTAATTATAATCCAGTGCACCTAACTTCAGAAGCCCAAATGACACATTATTAGGAAGCAAAATGGAAGAATCTTTAGACTAGGAAGTTCACAAGAGACTTAATTTCCCTATGTTATAGTTTGACTCTGGCTAAAAGCCGAGAGCCCANGCCTACAGGACTCCATCAGGCCCCTCTGCTCCAAACACAGACATCAAAGTCCCACAGGATCACAGCCTCTCTTTTCCAGCACTTCTCTGTTCCAGCATGGAGTCTTGCAATCTTTCCACGGGTTCACACACAGAAGAATCTTCGCCCCTGTGGGTCCTCACAGATTGCTGAGGCCCTATTCCAGTGTTTAAGGCATCTTCTCTTTCTCCTTCCCTCCAACCTTGGTGTTAATCAAACTTCTCATCCTCCTTTCTCATAAGCCACCATGATGTTCTGCCCAGCTTGTTTTTTTCTTCTCCTTCTTAAATATGTTATCACAGAGGCGTTAGCAGTCAAACTTGAGCTAGTTTAGAGCAGAGAAAAACTCCTGCAGCTTCTTAAAGAAGCCTCTCTCCTAGCTCCCCCCAGCTAATAAAAAACTCTGGCTACTTAAAACCACAACACCCTATGACTAATGGGTGAGAACTTCTGAATGATATTTCATGAGTAGTTATCTTTAACACTGTATACTAGGACTACTGTATTCACCTTTAGTAAACACCCAGGTTTAAAGAAGTCACAGAAACACATACAGAGTTGCATTTGTGCCTGCTGGTAACACCCTGATGTTCTCAACTCCTCATCACTAATTGGTAAATCACTGCTACAACAGAATTTTATCCAGAATTTCAATCTAATTATGATGGCCTTCTGATATAAGGCTGACCAAAAACTACCTAAGTATCCAACTGTTATGGATTAGATTCCTTATGGGAAATTTTCCCATTACTATCATGAGATGTTGGCAAACTGAAGAAGGGCAAAGGCAACCCATTAAGCAGAGAACAGAATTCCTCAGCAGGGGTGGGGTGGAAGACTTCACTGTTTTCAGCCTGAGAGCTAATGGCCCTGATGGTCGGGTGAGAGAGATTCCTGCTCCAGGATGGCTGTGCAGGGGAGAGGTGGGCAACAAGGTAGAGTGCGAAAGACAAGAGGGCTGGGGGGGTGGAGTATGCCTGCCTTTTCTCCCCCATCACAATAAAAACTTGGTGGGTGACCAACGCAGTGCTCTTGTTTTTGGGAGCAACCCTGGGAGAGGGTCCCGGCGCTGCCTCGCTGGTGCTGTTTCCCTCCGCTCTCTCCCTCTTGCCCCAGCAGTGGGGAGGTCCCGACTGCTCCATGACTAGATCACCTCTGCTGCTGTCTCTGCCTGACCCAGCCCAGTTCCCACATCCAAGTGGACTTTGCAGCAACAATGGAGAGAGAGAGAGCCCTGCCTGCACCGGTCCCTGCTTGGATCCAGCCCGTCTGTCCCTTCCCATCTCCCGCTCCTCCTGTATGGGACAAGTGACTCTCATCCTTCTCATCAGCAAAACCAGGGGAATCCCCCGTGTGGTGAGCCCACAGGACCTGCCAGTTTCCCCCGCAGCTGTGACCACACCCAGGAAGAATATAGGGAGGCGGAAGCAGTAGGGTGTGTTGGGGTGATATTTCTTGTTACTGTTGTGTTACTGCTTGTTCTTTTTTTTTATTCTATGTACATATATATATTTTAGTAAATAATTTTTACTCCCTTTTTCTACATTTTTTACTGAAACCCTCTTGATTCAACGGGTACAGTAACATGGAACAGTTTCTTTTTGTTCCAGGAAGGTTCCCACCTTGCCTTGGCAGGTAGTCTTAGACACCAACACAAACCAGCGGACAGGTTTATACTACTTATAACACAAAACCCACAATGTTGCGCTTAACTGCAAGGAACAGACATTCTGCTTTTATACATACACCTTAGAAAGTGTATGTTAGAAAATCCAGTCTTCACAGAAAACTCAAAATTCTTAGCTGTTACTTCTAAATCTCAAGCAGTCGATGTAGTAGCAACCCAAAATACAGTTTTCATTTTCTTTAAGACAGGCCACGTCAAGGTATTGTCCACATGTGTACCATACGTGTAACCTGTCCTGATACCTTACAACCCTTACGATGAAGAAATTTTTCCTAATATCCAAACCTCCCCTGGTGCAACTTGAGGCCATTTCCTCTCATCCACTTGTTACCCAGAAGAGGCTGACACCTGTCAATTGTCAGTCCCGCAGACCAGCAAATTCGCTGTCTGACCAAGATCAACATGTAGATAAGGCTATTAAGTAGCACTGCTCTCTTATCTGTTGACATGCATGCAGACATATTATACACATTATAGCTTCCTCAATCACCCACACGTCTTTTCATAAACTCTGTCAACTTTCGCTTTTTAAGGAAGATGTCAAATACAGGTGGAGATTTTTCTTAAAACCCAATGCAACTGTTCTGGAAGAAAGAGAAGACATACATAGGAAAAGAAAAAACTTTATTTAACAATGCTTCAAAACTCTAAATATATCAGGTTAGGGGTCAGTACTTTTACAGTAAGAAGTTTACCTGCTGAAACATCAACTTTTACATTCTCACCTCATGCACACCAATTGTTAAAATAGACTGCATTATCACTACAAGTCATAGAATTTCATAACTGTAAAGTTATATACAAGTGTATATATATATATATACACACACATATATATATATAAAAGTGTAAAGCATTTATTTGGTAATACACATCAAAAAAACCCACACTCCAGTGGAAGTTTAGTAAAAGAAAAACAGATAGAATTGATGGCAATATAGACCAGAAGCCACAGGAAGAGATGAATGCAATGGAATGTACTGAATCAAATTAAATTTGAATTTCTTGGGTTTGGGGGGGTGAGGGTTTATGAGGGGTGTATTAGGAGTAATATTGAAACAACACAGATTTCACTATTTCTCACCTGAGATTTCATTTTTCTATTTTTTAAGATCCTGCCACTTACTCAACATGTGCTATTTTTAGAAGTATGCTTCAAAAAGAAAATACTGTTCTGTACATAAATGGTGGGCTGTATACAAAGCACCACTATGGATGACATGAAATCGGCAGAAACAGCAGGCAATTGACACTCTTAAACAAGGAGACTGGAATAGTCTCCACAGAAAAGAAAGCAGTGCAACTTCCCCATCCAGGCAATGCTTGGAAAAGACACTACACACTCAAGTGAACCCTAATTGCACTACTATGGTTTGCTTCCGCTTTACAAATTCTATCCTGATGATGGCTCCTTTGCACCCAGCTTCTCATTCAACTCTTCTGATCTGAAAGAAAAAGCATATTAGTTTGCACTCTGCAATATTCAATTATTAAAAGCATATATGAAACAGTACTTCAGTTTTGATAACTGCTCCAACCAGTTGCTATCAATACAGCCACAACTGTGGGGTTCACTTGCAAGGATGGATGACATGACACCAATATGATGCTCCATATCTCGACCATTTATTGCTCTCAAAGTCTCTAATTTATACAGTTCTTGTTTCCGCATTATGTGTCAAGCAAATACATGACTGGTTAGTTGCCTTTAACAATAGCTGTTCTTTCATTAGTATGAATACTATCAAGGCTGCAAGCAAGCTATCATATATATTGATACATATTAAATCCTAAGCCTTAAGTTCCCAGCTCCACAGGCCTAGTTTGCATGTCTACAGTTTTATTGCCAAAGAGCATCAGCACTTTTCACAGTTCACCGACTCCTAACCTTTGCCTTACTTTTGAGCACAGTATTTTAAAGCCTAAGCTGTTCTTTTATAGCTGCTCTTGCTCTAAGGCCTCAGTATAGTGTCTAAATAATATGACCCTACACACAACCTTAAGTGAAAGCTAAACTGCAACAAAGCATACATCTCACTTCTCCTTGAGACTAGCTTGTGTTAAATTTCTAGTACTCAATTAAACCACATCACAGAATTGTTAGGGTTGGAAGGGATGTCTGGAGATCATCTAGTCCAACGCCACTGCCAAGGCAGGGTCACCCAGAGGACTGACACAGGAACACAGCCAGGTGGGTTTTGAATGTCTCCAGAGATGTGACTCCACAATCTCTCTGGGCAGCCTGTTCCAGTGGTCTGACACCTTCAATGTAAACAAGTTCTTCCTCATGTTGAGGTGGAATTTTTTGTGTTTTAGTTAAGGGTCACTGCTCTTCTTCCTGTCACTGGGCACCACTGAAAAGAGTTTGGCACCATCCTCTTAACACCCACCTTTGAGGTACTTATACGTACTGATGAGATCCCCTCTCAGTTTTCTCCTCTCTAGACTAAACACACACTGCTGGCTCATGGCACCAAGATTGCCAGGTCCTCCTTCACAGAGCTGCTCTCCAGCAGGTCAGCCCCCAAACCTGTACTGGTACGTGGGGTTATTCCTCCCCAGGACTCTACACTTGCCTTTGCCTGTGGGGGCCTGCTGGGAGCAGGACACCTGTGTGATCAGGGGATGCTTGGCAGAGGAGCTGCAATGACAGGCTGTGTCCCGTGGATGTGGTCTGTGGTTGGACAAGGACAGTTGACCTTTAGGCTATTGGACGATTAATGTAAACATTATAGTGTGTTATATATAGCTGCTTTCTGCATTGAAGGAAGAGGTAGACATCTTGTCTAGACATCCTGCCACAGAGACACACGTGTCTAGGCAGATAGACTACGTGTCTACATGGCAGGAACATACTATCTGTTAAGGTGAGTAGATTATAGGAAGCATAGTAGTAGTATTAGCTTAGGTCAGCTTAGCTTAGGTAGGCAGGCCTACAGGGGCCTAACTGTATGCATGAGACCGGCCACGTGTAATAGCTATGTAGACACTGCTTGTAATAAACTTGGCTGATGTATAAGTCTTCCTGGAGTCAGCATGTAGGCCACTCGGTGACATCCAGTATCCGACATCTGGTGACCTCCCGATGTGCCTGTGAAGGACTGCGTCGCAGAGGTGACATATGCTGAACATCATTGTTTCTCTCCCCGCAACTCTCCAGCCTATCCAGGTCCCACTGAATGGCAGCACAACCTTCAGGTGTTTCAACATGAGAGACTGGACTGTTAATGGTTAATGACTTAAAAAAGCCATGGAGGCACCAAGGCGCTATGCTGAAGCTGGGCTTCAAGGCCAATAAAAGGCAAATCCTGCAATGTGGGATGGTGCTTTTTATCACAGTAACTGCTGTCCAGCTCTGTTCAGTTGTAAAATTTCCCCTTCCTCCTCTCAGGGAAGCTCTGAAGGGCATAGCTGGCTTAATTGAGCTGACATATCTTAAAAAGAGGTCACAAACCCCAAAGTATTGCAAGACTCATTTTCTGAGGCCTTCCATCACAGGACTGAAACATCCCCTCAATCCACAGGGAGGTATCAGGTACTCCCACCTGGCCTGAATGTATATTAACCCATCAGACTTTGTGTTTCAGGGGCTTCTAACCCCATCCTCCACAGATCAAGACCATCACTTTGACCAATGGTGCAACAACCAAGTCTCGTTGTAGATCCACAGGTGATTCTGAATCTTTCTACTCTTTCTACTCTTATCTCTCTCCCTTCCTTTTTCCCTTATATATTTTCTTAAGTGCTTTCATATTGCCACACTACTATAGATAATAACCAAAGTGGGTACATACCTGCTTTCCATTGCAACTAAATTGTTCTAAGATAAACCCTACCTACGTACATTTATGATGTATAGTTGCTTTATATTGTTTGTGTTTACATTTTCTCAACACAAATAGGATTCTACACAGGAAAAAAACCCTTCAAATCGAATTCACAGTATTCACATCTTATTAGACCTACCATGTTATGTTACAGAGTGAGCCATTTGGGTAACTTGCAGTTTCACTGAAAAAACTCTTTTTCTTCTTGTGCAACAATTCAATGAACTAATAACATTTCTAATCAATGAGCATTATAAAAACAGTGTTTCAGACTTACGTAGATTTACTGGAGTTCAGGGAATTTCTTTGCTTAGTATAGATGGGTTAAAATACCGTGAGCAAATGAAATCATCTAATGCCATTCTTTTTTTTTCACCACTGCCAGCAGACTCAAACATCACTGCCTTTGCAACCTGTAGATGTTAGAGAAGGGCAAATTCTGAGAAAGCAAAATTACAACCTCTTTATTTCTGTCAGTTATGGTGCAAAATAAATCCCATTCTACAAATCATCTGGAGAATTTGGAATATCCTGACTTTTCTGTTATTTACTACTTAGGTTCAGAATGACCAGTGTCCTACAAACACAAAATTAAGATAGGGGACTGAAATCAGAATTCCCTTCCAAGTTCTCTCATCATCTATGAATCCATCTTTCAAATAAGAAAGTGTACTCAGATAGAATATATTTAAGACATTAGTCGAGCACTGCATAAGCATGAAGACTAGCGCTGTATTTACACAAGTAAAACATTTTAGCAGACGAAAAATAACTACTGAAATTTTTTAGTGAAAAATGCAATTTGCTTTCTAAATCAAGTTGTAGCACACTACAGTAACTCTGAAGGAATTCCTCAGTCAAATCTTAATTAAAATACATAAAAGAAGTACTTAAATTCTTGCTTAAAATTCCCAAGTACCTCTTAAATATTTAAAACTTGCATAATTTAAGAATCCAACAGATTTTTTTTTTTCTTAATATATGCAGTGTACTTCACAGACTGAAGTATGAGAAGTAATAAAAATCATATCGTGATTCTACTGAACATGCTACACACTTCACCATGATTTTTAAGTATTGATACCTGCACAAGCTCCATGCTTTCAGGTATACTTAACTGGACAGTGCCCTCTAAAAATCTGTGACACTGATTACTAGCTAGCAGAAAATAGTAACTTTTGATTACAAGAGACATTTTATGATATAACTAGTGATTTGTTCCCTGAACACAATGCCCATTTATTTAAAAACAAACAAACAGAAAACTACTTCCTAACCTCTTCTGTTAGTTCATCTCTGGTTTTCTCAAGGAAGTCTTTTTCCACAGGAGACTTTGTCTGGATCATATCTTCACCTGCCTTCTCTCGCACTTCTGAAATGGGGAATTCTTCCTTTCCATTTTTTAAGATTTTTGGATGAATGGGTTTTTTATTTCCCTCACAAGTTTCAGTATGCAAGTTCTAGAGGAAAGAACCATGAATTATTAGCACTTTTAAATTCATGTCAGAATATTAGCACGAATAAACTGCTGTACAAATTCTGAACAGCAATGGTCCTAGTGTTTAGTCAACAAAAATATTTCAGTCTAACTAAAGACAAAATGTCTTTACAATTGTATTCAAAGTAGGACATAAGTAGTGACTAGGGCAGGGTATTACATACAATACAGACAACTCATTCACAACTACTTCCAACACAGTACAGTGGACAACTGTGCAATGTACAGCTCTACATAGAAGTAGTGTTTATGCTACATTTTAACCTCTAAATTCATAAGCAACTTAAAGAATATTCTGACCACTGCTAACACCAAAAAGCAAGCAGGGCATCAGCCACACACTGTATATTACATTGCAAGTCAGTAATACCAGACAACAATAAAAAAACCACAAACAAATCACAACCCATAAAACAATCCAAAATCCCATAACCTTCTCCCACAAAGTCTGGGCTTCAATCAAGTAAAAAGCACATGTTGTAAGTTTAACTTATTTGACAGGTAGAAAATTACATTTTCAGTTAACAGGTCTCTGTTGTCAGATACTTCTGACAACTTTGATGGCACTGATGACATCCTTGATGGGTAGAGAAAGGGTCTAAAAAAAAAAAAAACAAACAAAACACACCAACAATTTAAGAGACACATTAAGGAAGTGGAATGCAAATTTTAGGAGGCTATTTTGTGTGCTCCGTATCTGTCCGTTACGATTTCTCTCAATTCGTCCCGGTCATCAGAAAGCAATTTTAATATAGGGAGAACAATGTGACAATTAGGGCAAATTTAGCCCTAGTTGTGTATCAGCCTCCCAAAATTAGTAAGTTAATAAACTTTACCCTTGATTACTACACAGAAAGAGGGGATTTGGTAATACATTTGTGAATAAGTTTTCTGCACTCTGCAATCAAAGATAACTGAAAAGTCTTCTGCAGACTTCACAACATTCTTTTCCATAGATACCTGTCTGAATAATTTCTAGCATGCACACGTCTGTTCCTATACAAACTTGTTGTTATTTAACAATCCCCTGGCTACCAAAAACAGCCTTATCACTTCTAGTGAGTTTAGTGCTAATTGCATAGCTCCTCAAAAATGCAGTCCTCACTAGTTAGGAAAAGCACACCTTAAAATGTTACTATTTGCTGTTACCTGTGTGTAGAATCAGAAGAAAAAAATCCACGCTGTATCAAGTCCCTGAAAGAAATACAGGATTTAATTGTTAACTACTTTGACAACCTATGAGACTTATATGCAACTACATTTACTGATGTCTAAGAATGGACAGCCTTCCTTTGTTAACTCCCTTTCTCTCACAATAGGCAACTTTCGAGTATCTGTAGGATTCATATTACAAGATACAGCATTATTCAAAAGGTCTGAGAAACAGAATTTGCTGTTCTCTCCATCCACCTCTTAGTTTGGAACAATGCCTCTTTCACTGAAAAGTCAGATAAAAAATTTGCAACTTAGCTGCTACACATCCTATTCAGCAGCAATCAGTTGATCAATCAACCATCAGCCAGAGAAAGCAGCAGTTACTTTAGGCCTATCTTGCTAAATTAGATGGTTGTGAAATGTAGGAAGTGGGCTACTGAAATATTCCACTAAGATTCAAGAGATACAAAATATTCGAGTTCAGCAAGTAAATTTCTTTTTTTTGTCCACTGCTTTTTTTATCAATTTCTCATTAAACATACCATTCTGGTGTTAGTGGTGACTTATCCATCATAATTGCAAAAAGTTTCTCATCATCATCATCATAATGGTCTTGATGAAGAGAGTCATAAATATCTAGAAAAGCAAGTAGACAGTTTTTTATTATTGCTTCCATTTTCTTTGCTCAGGCTTTTGAGGTGACACAACTGATTCAGACCACTCCTGTAGACTATTCACAGAATGGACTTCATGAACACGTCAAGAAAATAATTTAATATGTAAGCAGGACAATGTTATCAGTCCTTTAGCTCAGGTACCACGTGTAGCCACAGATACCACTAACAGCTAGGACCTCTTCTGTGTTGTTTCCCAACACAGGTTCAAGAAACATGATTCTATCTGCTGCCCTGCACATATCAATCACAAATTCTTCCTTCCTTCAAACTGCAATTCCAGCCACATCACCATCACCTCTCCACAAATGCATCAATTGTATGGTGCATCAATTCCACAAAGCACAAAACCACCCACATTTACCTGAACTGTCAACAATCAATAAATATCTCTGTAGATATACTCATCCCTCTTGCTGCAAGTAAATGTTTTGAACATTATCAGAGGTACACTCAACTAAAGACCCTCTAGAAAAATAAATAATCATTTTGGCACATCTTGTATAAACAGCTGAAGTTTAAAATCAGTAGTTCTCCACTAATCCCAAATTCTAACTCCTGCAAAGACAAATGGCATTTGCTGTTGCATTCACCTCAACAAGAGATCCAAAATCCAAGTTCACTTCAGGTAGTTAGGTGAGGTTAACTCGTAGAGCTTACCATATTAACAGGCAGAAAGTTTGTTGTCTTAGTGGCTGGATTCTCCAAACAAGCATCTTAACCACAGAGCAGAATGTCACAGACATCAGTTTGTCTCAAGCATTCAGGTATTACCAGCTCATAGCATCACTGCACAATCTTTAAAATCTTTAAGGCAAATTGCCTTCCATTTGCAATTCAGTGGCTTTTTCTTTGCAGCTTCTAGCACTACATCCATGTACCCTCAGACTGATAGAGCAGTACTTTCACCTTTGGGTTACAAAGGATCTTCTCACTATTATTTTGCATCTTGAAATTCCAATACACCTCTGCTATGTCATTTTTTTCTAAAAGGGACTGCAAACAACACGATTCAGGCAGTCTCTCTCCTCACTTTGTAGCTTCTAACTTGTAACTCTATATTAAGGACAGTCAGCACTTGGTTGATAAGCACTAACCAGCAGAATATAATCAATTCATCAGCTGATTAGCATGTGCAACAATCACGATAAAGTGAGCTCTGATCTAGACTGTTAACCTAATGACTAAAATCAGCTGACACAGACCAAGTAAGGTCCTGATCAAACAGCACAGTTACTAGGGAATTAAGTATTTTAGAACGCACCAGGGAAAGATGCTTACCTGGGAAGACACCTTCAATTTTTTTTCCTTGATGACCAACAGGCAAAGTTTTATCTTCCTTCTCTCTCTCTCTCTTACTACTCCTCCAATGCAAAGCAACCCTTACTCTGTTAGACTGAATGTATTCTCTAGAACTCGTGAATGAACTTTTGTCCATGGAAATCTCTCTCAACATCCTTAGTTCAAGACCAACACAGTATCAAACAGCTCAGCACTGGGTTTTTGCCAGCCTTCAGAGATTTTCCAAGATACAAGGTTGAAAAATGTAAGGCAATTGGGTCATTCAGAACCAGACTACCACAGACTATGTGCACACATCAGCAGGTAGTCTTTGACTCCAAGTAGCTTTTAACAACTTGGGAGGAAGGGGAGAAGAAAAAGAAGCTTCTTCTGGTCACCCACCTAAACCTGATGCTAGATATTGTTGAAAGACACTGTCTTCATCTTCTTCTGGAAGACTAGAACTTCGGAGTGGTGAAGA
>WEIV01014750.1:0-38701 GCA_013390005.1 Calyptomena viridis | reverse complement strand
TTTATGAGTTTGACCTCTGTAAACTGTATTGTTGAGCCTTCCATTGAAAGCAGAGCCTTCAGTTATGCTACTCATGGTCTTGTCAAGCCAAGTCTTGAATAGTTCCAGGAACGGAGATTTTGTTTCTCTGGGCAACATTTTTCAGTGTTTAATTGCTCTCACATAAGACTTTTTTTAAATCCAGAGAGAATTTTCCACCTTGGACCTGTTGCTTTGTCCTGTCACCACACATACTTGTGAAGAGATTATCTCCATCTTTTCTACAACTTCTTTTTAGATACTGAATCTGTGACTAAATCCTTCAAGCATTGACTTTTTCAGGCTAAACAAACCTAGTTTCTGCAGGTTTTACTCATGCGTCATGTTCTCCAACTCTCCAGTCATTGTGGTCCTCTGCTAGCATCTCTGCCATCTGTCACTCCCTCCCCTCAACTGGGGTGATCAAAAGNCTACCAGGACACTCTGCTGACTCATGCTCAGCTTGTAGCTCCACTTTAATATCACCTCTGGTTATTCTTAGCAGAGCTACTCCCCAGACAATCACCCACATGCTTGTGCTGCTGTTGGGAGACTATTCCAACCCAGATGCAGGACCTCAGACTGGTCTTTGTTAAATCTCACACAACTTTTGTTGTGCAAGTCTCCAAAACTAGCAAAGTCTGTGTAATGTCTCCTCATTGCAGTCTATCTCCTTCCCTCACAGTCTGGCACTATCTACAAGTTTGACAGGTATGCATTCAGTCTTGTCATCCATATCTCTTATGAAGATAAAGCATCAGCCACAGAGGAAATCCACTCATAGACAGCTACCATTTACAACTTTGAGGCACTATCATCCTTTGGGCTCATGCTTTAGCTAGCCTTCCGTCTTTCCAAAGATGTCAGAGGTGTTCTGAAATGATGCCAGGATAAGTATCCCTTATTGCATGTACCCTTGGGTGCATTCAATCAGGCAGCAGTGAAACCTTCACTTTACCCTTTTCTGTTACCAGCATTTCGTTTCTTCTTGGTACAGAGACTGTTACCCATGCAGACTGAGGCAAAGTACCAATTTGGTGCTTCATTCAGCCTGTGAGACTTGAAACTTACAATCTCATTCAGAAGCAGACCTAAATCCTCCATGTACTTTCACTTCCCAATAGCATATGTACATAATTGTTTTTTCAGGCTTTTACCAGGCTCCTGGAGCTTTAGGTGAACTTTGGCCCTCATAGGTACATCACTGCACACCTGAGAAACCTGTATGCGTGTCTGGGAGTCAGTTCCTTTTTCTATATTCCATATCCTGCTACTTTGGTTTCTGAGTGCCATCACAGGCCCACTGTCCGAATCAGATCAGTTCCTTGTTACACCTGCTTCTTTTCCCACTTAAGGCAATGGATCACACATGAGCTTCAGCAGACATCTCTGAAAATATCCTATTGCATCTGAGCCATTCTGCTTTCCACAAGATGCCTCCCAGCAGTTCCCTGGGATAGTGGAAATCCACTCAGATTTTAAGTCCAGTATCATTACTTTTCCACTTGTCAGTTCTAGTCTTGGCTGCAGTGACCATAAAAATTTTGTAATGTCTCCAGAAAAGCTTCTCTTATATGCAGTGAGTTCAAAAGAGCACTACTCCTACTTGGAACACAATGATTAGAAAGTCATCCTGTAGGCACTCATTTCCCACACTGCTAAAGCACCATTGAAATGTTTTCCCAGCAAATACCAGGGTAAGCGGAAGTCCTCTGTAAGAATCAAGGCTAGCTGAGATCCACCATGTGGTCTCCCTGGACGCTAAACCTTGGATCTTGATCCAAAAGCATGAACATGACTAGTCCTCTTGTATGGAGACAGTGCATGTAGCATATCTTTTACCTACAGTGCAACTCTTTGTCCTTTTCTGCCATTTACTCAACAGCTCACAACTGCCCACGACAGTGCTCCAGTCATGTAAACTATCCCACAGATTCTGTAAATTCCACTGATACATAACTCTCTGCCTGCACATAAAGTTTCAGCTCTTCATATTTCTGAAGCTGGGAAGGTTTACCATAAACAATAGTAAAGAATAGCATACTTTTGGTGAAATAATTAAGGTTTATGTAAATAAAATGTGTCTCACAGTGACTAAGCCAGGCCAAATGTTTCATCCTGAGACAGTTATATTTTAAGATGTGACCTTCAAAAGTTAAGAAATCATAGCACTATACATGCAGAATTCCCAAGTAACCATATCTTCCAAAATACAGGATCTCCTAAATGAAGAACTAATTTCTTTAGATGGCTATGCTTCACAAAAGATCTACCAGCAGCACAACTGTCAATCAAAAGAGGTAAAGGGGGGGAAACATGGGAGAAGCTCAAGAGAACTCTGCTGTAAAGCAGATGCAGCCTCTTCAAATCCCTTTAAAGACATACACACATAGTCAGCTTTCACAAAAAGGTGCAATTTTTTTAAATGCATTACTTACCGTGCTTTTTTCCCATATTCTCGAATGACATAGACTTCCTTTTGAAGAATTTTCAGCAGTTTATTGTTTGCAACTCTGTGTCTTGCTTTCACCACGTGCATATCCTCAGGTCGCAGCTTTTGAACTTTAGGCAAAAGTATACCAGTGCCTAAACAGAAGTTAATATTTGGATTACATCATTCACTTTTAGCAAATGGATAACTTCCTAATCTATCTTGTTTGAACTGAAGGAATCATAAATCAAAGATTCTCATTCTACTTGGACTGAAATAGAGCATGCAGTGTACTGCCTTTTCTGCCATTTTTTTCTGTTGCATATATCTTCATTCCTCACTCTCACTCCCTTTCTCTTTTCTTCAGGTTATCAAAACAATAACAAGACACCTAGAATAGACAGTTCTGACCCTTCAGAATTCCTCAGCTTTAGAGGAAGAATACAGTATAGCAATCCAACACCTTTGATCAAACTATTGCTTATGTGGGTAATGGTGTAGAGCATTGCATAGATAAGACTTGGAACAAGACCCATAAAACAAAAGAGAGGAAAACAATTGGCATTGTTCTATCAGCAGTAGCTCTATGAAAGTGCAGATTCTGAAAGACTCTGAACTAAGCAGCCAACTCAGAACTACTTAAAGCTTGTCATATATTAAAGACTTGTTAGATTTACAAATATAACACAGATTTAAAAAATGTAACAAATGAAACATTTTTATTGTTCCATTATAGCTTACCTAAAGAGAGCTTTTTCATGTCCTCAATCATTACATGTCTTGCAAACTGGTAGACCATGTGAACAAATTTAGAACCAGTAGGAGAAATCAGTGAGGAAGGTGTAATTTTTGGAAGACGGCTTTGCTTTTTATTCTAGAAAAGTTAAATTGTTTTAAACACAAAAGTAGTCTAAGAAATAAAGCATAAACAACAGCTACCAAACACTTTAGCTGCATATCAAAACACTATAGAATACTTGCTAGTAAGCCTGATGCAAAATTAAACAACTTTGCCATCACAGTTGACAATCAAGCTTTTCTCAGTGTTCCCACCACCACACCTAGTCCTGCACACGAGACAGTCTCGGTGCAAACACCGAAATCGGTGTTGGATAAATGCTAGAAATTAGTGCCTTCCTAACCAGTAATCCCTATCTTTGAAAACACATTAAGTTTTCTTTTATATTTTCCACTGAAGTCATTCATCAATGCCCTTTTACCATATTCAAAGATACTGCATTGTTGGCTTTAACCTTGTCCACTATTACTTAAAAAAAAAAAAGTGTTGCTATATAGAGATGTGATTTCTAGAACAATCATTAAAACAAAGGCAGCATGAGAAGATAACATGATAACCAATGATACCTGAATCAATCAGGTTTGGTTTGTCCTTAAAAAGCTTGCTTTAAATTTCAGTCTCTTTCAGCTTTCACAATAATGAACACCTTCCCAGGCAACTTAAACAAACACGTCTCAAGCCTGAAAAAAGTTATGCTCACCCAGAGATAAGGAACTCCATAGACTTCCATTTAATCAAACACCATTACATAGAAGCAAGCCACAGCAATTTTAAGACCCAAAATTAGGTCTCTGTCACCTAAATTCCACAATGCCACAACCATTTCTTCAAAGAAGTCCAAGAAAAACAATGTGAATGAATACATTACACAAAACTGAATTCTTTGATAAAAAATCCTTATTAAAAAGTCTGATTTAAAAGAGTTCTCTCCAAAAAATGAGGCCACAGAAACAAGTAGAGCACACATTTGCACTCTTCACAATACTTACTGAAATTTCTTTTAGCCATTCAGAGCACTTCTTCCTAAACACAGAATTGACTCCTCCTGCCACACTAAAATATCTTTCCATTTAAAAAGAATGAGGAAAAGGAAGAAAAAAAAAAGTAATTTCAAAATATGTTCAAATATCCAGATACCTAATTAACCATTATAAAAACAAGACTAAGATTTCTTATTGATGCCTACTGGAGAAGCTAGAAAATGAGGGGCATATATCCTAGACCAAGAAGAGCTACAAGTTTGTTAAAGGACAACTTTTTTTTTCCCTAAGTTAGTTACAGACTATTTCAGAAATAGATTTTTCTGGTGCTCTTTCTAACTCAGGACAAGGAAAGAACAAGAAAGGGTCATAACTCTGAACATTTTCATATCACTAGTCTTCCTCCTGCCATGTCTTCAAATGTGTAACCTATAACAGCTAAGCTGTTATAAGAGGAAAACCACTTGTAGTTGCTTGACCCTGCCTGGATGCCAGGTATGCACTAAAGCCATTCTCTCACTCCCCTCTGCAAACGACCAGGGAGAGAAAAACATAATGAAGGGTACCATGAGGTGAGATTAGGACCATAAGAGATCCCTTACTGATCACTGTCATGGGCAAAACAGACTCCAAGTGGGGATATTAATTAATTTATTACTAACAGGATCAGAGCCTAAGAATGAGAAACAAAATAAATCTTAAAGACACCTCCCCACCCACCCCCTTCCAAGTTCTATCTCCTCCTCCCCAGCAGTGCAGGAAGACAAAGAATGGGGATTATGGTCAGTTGTTTCTGCTGCTGCTCAGAGAAAGGAATCCTTCCCCTGCTTCCCATGGGAGACAGTCCTTCACCAACTGCTCCAGTGTGAGTCCATCCCATGGGCAATAGTTCTTCATACACTGATGCCACGTGGGTCACTTTTCCACAGGGTGCAGTCCTTCAGGCACAGGCTGCTCCAGTGTGGGTCCCCCACAGGCCTCAGGTCCCACCAGGAAAATCCTGCTCCAGCCTGGGCTCCTCTCCCCATGGGTCAGCAGGTCCTGCCAGGACCCTGCTCCAACAAGGGCCTCCCATGGGGTCACGGCCTTCTTCAGGCATCCACCTGCTCTGGCATGGGCTCTTCCATGGGCTGCAGGTGAATCTCTGCACCCCTGTGGTCCTCCAAGGGCTGCAGGGGCACAGCTGCTCCACCATGGTCTTCTCCATGGGCTGTAGGGGAACCTCAGCTCTGGTGCCTGGAGCATCTCCTGTCCCTCCTTCTCCACTGACCTTGGTGTCTGCTTGGTTGTTCACATGTTCTCACTCTGCTCTTCTCTGGTTGCAATCATCACCTGCACCTTTTTTTTCCCCCTCTTTCTTAAATATGTTATGACAGAGGCTTTACTATCATTCCTGACTGGCCCGGCCTTGGCCAGCGGTGTGTCTGGCCTGGAGCCAGCTGGCATTGGCTTTGCTGGACATGCAGGAAGCTTCCAGAAGCTTCTTGAAGAAGCATCTCCTATAGCTCCTCCCCCACTACCAAAACCTGGCCACAGAAACCCAATACACCATTAAAGAACACAGGGTTCTTGCCACTTTGAAGACCCTGGCACCAATCCATAAAAGGGGAATGTTATCCTCTGTTTGATCAGCAAGATGAATGTGAAAGGTAGACTACTTTGCAGTATGAAAGCTTATATCAAAATTGCCAAGTTATAGATACTACAAGAAACAACTTCAGCTAAGCCAAGGTTTATGATACTTTAGAGAGCGGTGATCAAAAGGAAAAAAATATTCTGACTGTATGCTCTTCTTCCACAGTATTCCAAGTGACCACTTCCCCCCACCCTCCAGCAACAGTATAAAACACATTCTTAATTAAGGGCACAGCCATAACCTCACAGGCCAAATACTTACGGAAAAGTTTCTTTTGCACGGTCCTTATTCAGCTTAGTAAACAGGAAGTGGGCAATGACTGCAAATGCTTTGCTGTTTGGTTTATCAAACATGTGCCTAATACACAAATAAACAGCCAGTCAGAAGTTGTCATGGTGACAAATTAACAGAGCATTTTTACTGGCCACTAAAGATTACAAAACACTGTATTATAATAAAAGCATTAGAAGTTATACACTGAATGCTTTACTATTTGTGTAAAAGTATATCTCCTCCAGCCTACTTAACACAGATGAAATCCAGGACTGCATCAAAAGCATGGCCAGCAGGCGAAGGAGGCTCTGCTCTGGTGAGACCCCATCTGGAGTGCTGCGTTCAGTTCTGATGCCCCCAACACAAGAAGGACATGGAACTGTTGGAGCAAGTCCAGGGAAAGGCCAGGAAATTGATAAGGGTACTGGAGTATCTCCCCTACACACACAGGAAGTTGGGGCTGTTCAGCCTGGAGAAGAGAAGGTTGTGTAAAGACTTCACAGCAATCTTCCAGTTTCTACAGTGAAGCAGGACAGGGACTTTTCATCAGGAACTGTAGTTATAGGACATGGAGTAACGGGTAAAAATTCAAAGTGGCGAAATTTATGTACAATATTAGAAAGAAATTCTTTGCTGTGTGGGTGGTGACAGACTGGAACAGGCTGCCCAGGGAGGTTGTGGGTGCCCCATCCCTGGCAATGTTCCAGGCCACGCTGGATGAGGCCTTGAACAACCTGGTCTAGTGGGTGGTGTCCCTGTCTACGACGGGAAGGGGTGATCCTTCAAGTCCACTCCAAACCCCTCAACGTTCACTGATTCTGTGAAATAATTCCAGCAAGAGCGTTATAAGTCAAGTATTCAAAACACGCGCCAGGGAGTTGCTCGACTCCCCTTCCCTAGAGAATTACGCGGGGGAGCAGTTCTCACCGTTCCTGGATTTCATTTCTCCGGACAGAGGTAACGCGGACCGCGGCGGCACCGCGGGCACTTTCCCCGTGCTACGTACGTACCGCCAGAGGTACCGGGCCCCCGGCGGACACGGCAAACGCCCCCGCCTCGCTCCGGCCGAGCGCTCTCGGGCGAGAGGGGCCCCGGGCCCTGCGCCTCCGCCCTCCCCGCCGCTCCCTCGCACTGACCTTCCCAATTTCACGCCCTCGCACTGTTGCTTCGGGTCTAAGTCCAGGGCCAGCAGAAAGAACCAGAAGTGCTTCCTCTCCCACTCCATGGCGGCTCGCGGGCAGGGCGGGAACGACCGCTTCACTCGCGCGCCACCTTCCCCNAACACAGATGAAATCCAGGACTGCATCAAAAGCATGGCCAGCAGGCGAAGGAGGCTCTGCTCTGGTGAGACCCCATCTGGAGTGCTGCGTTCAGTTCTGATGCCCCCAACACAAGAAGGACATGGAACTGTTGGAGCAAGTCCAGGGAAAGGCCAGGAAATTGATAAGGGTACTGGAGTATCTCCCCTACACACACAGGAAGTTGGGGCTGTTCAGCCTGGAGAAGAGAAGGTTGTGTAAAGACTTCACAGCAATCTTCCAGTTTCTACAGTGAAGCAGGACAGGGACTTTTCATCAGGAACTGTAGTTATAGGACATGGAGTAACGGGTAAAAATTCAAAGTGGCGAAATTTATGTACAATATTAGAAAGAAATTCTTTGCTGTGTGGGTGGTGACAGACTGGAACAGGCTGCCCAGGGAGGTTGTGGGTGCCCCATCCCTGGCAATGTTCAAGGCCAGGCTGGATGAGGCCTTGAACAACCTGGTCTAGTGGGTGGTGTCCCTGTCTACGACGGGAAGGGGTGATCCTTCAAGTCCACTCCAAACCCCTCAACGTTCACTGATTCTGTGAAATAATTCCAGCAAGAGCGTTATAAGTCAAGTATTCAAAACACGCGCCAGGGAGTTGCTCGACTCCCCTTCCCTAGAGAATTACGCGGGGGAGCAGTTCTCACCGTTCCTGGATTTCATTTCTCCGGACAGAGGTAACGCGGACCGCGGCGGCACCGCGGGCACTTTCCCCGTGCTACGTACGTACCGCCAGAGGTACCGGGCCCCCGGCGGACACGGCAAACGCCCCCGCCTCGCTCCGGCNAACGACCGCTTCACTCGCGCGCCACCTTCCCCAGCCCGCCAAATCCTCTCGAGCGCGGACCCGCCCACGCCACGCCCCTATCGCGACATTTCCCGCTTGCCCTCGGCCGCCGAAAACGAGGCGAAGCGGCCGCACTTCCTCATGGGAGGTGTAGTCCGGACACGGGCAAACCTCTGGAGGGCGCTTTCCTTTCGAGCGCATTTGCAAGCGGATTGCAAAACCTAACACGGGGCGGGTAACAAACGAAACCAAACAAAAAAAACTCCACGCAAGTAAAACTCGCACCGGCAAGCGGGCTGTGCGGTTCGAACTTTTATTCCAAGGCATTTCAGTGACTAGACTTCCAAGTTCTTACAAGCAGCAGGTGTCCCAGGATGGCGGCGCGGCACTGGGGCGGCCGGAGCGGAGCAGAGCTGTGCCGCGGCCCCCAGCGACAGCAGCGCACCCTGGTCCTCGGAAAGAAATGTTAATGATCCCGCCTCCAGTCCCATTATCGTTCTCCCCAGCTCCTACAGAACTTACTGCGTGCGAGCAAATGCGGCCTCAGCATTCCTTAGCAAATACTTAGCAAATAACAGACACCTTATTTAAACACACACAAAAAAATCACTGCCATCAGAAATATCCTTACATTCAACGTTCTTTTGTCCCACGCCCGCATCTATTTGTCCTCCATTTTTCCTCACTTTTTACAGTCTCTTACATTTTTTAACTGCCATCCTTATTCCTGGAAAGCTTTAATTTTTAAGCATTTACCCTCTTCTAGTCCTAGGCACCACAACTGATATCACCATGACGGCCAAAATATTTGCACACAGAAGGCATGTGGAGAGAAAGGGAGTCCTTTTGTGCATGAATCAGTCTTGCCAAAGGAAAGCTCTAAGCTTCTAAACAAAAAGAACTTGAGAAAATCTGAGATAGACAAAGTCTCTTACCCCTTCCAGCAGCAAAGAGGTAGATGGAGAACTGCTTGTCACAAAGACTGAAAGGGAAAATTTTGCAGGCAAATCCTCATCAACTCCTTTTGTTGGCAGCCCTTTATGCAAAGCACTGGGGTGTTCTCATGGCTGCTACCAGCAGGAGAACAATCATTAACAAAGATCAATTCGTTACACTGTTTAGGCTATACCTGGCTTTCAAAATGGGAGCTTGACACCCATGCTAATAAATTAATGTAGCGTGCATTCCTTACATAGAAAAAAACCCCAGATTTTTGATGCAGCTAAGTGAAACAGCAGTAATTAAAAAAAATATATATCCCCATAATCCCTAAACTAGGCAGGTTCACCTTTAAAAAGAAGAAATCTAAATTAAACAGGCAAAAGTACATTGTATCAAAAGACATTTTTTTGCTTCTCTATTCAGCTCTTTGCCCTGTAGTGTAAGGGCCATTTGTGCGTGAAAAGTCTTGTTGATCCTCTTCATCCAAATCCAAAATGTCTGGGATATCATCTGACTCTGAAGACAGGTCTGTAATAGTGAAATCTGGAACCTGTGTAGGAATGAAATTTTAATCAATTTAAAAGCAAAACTAAAAAAATTCGTGCAGTACTCCTTACTGAGGTCAGGACACAAAGATGCTCAACATCTCTAGAAATCAGACCCAGTGAATATAGAGTGAAACATGCTTAGTCACATATGAAACACATAGCATTAGGATAGACCAAATACTACAAAAGGTACAGATCAGTTGCTTAGAAGACGGGTTTTTAGTGTTGATGTGGAATAGCGCTGAACTTAGAGGACTGTATTCAGTGAAACTGATGACTGGAAAATCAAGAAAGGAGGTTTTGAAACTTATTTTGCCTTTCTTCTTTCCACAAAAGTGATAGACAATTGAAAGTAACCTTCCTTGAGGAGATTGCTCTGTACTGCTCTGCCTGCCTATGGTATTGAACCTTTCCTCAGGAAACAAATACCTGGAACTGCAATCTCACTTTGGTCTCTGTTTTAACTGCATGTGAGTATTCTGTACCGTTAAGCAGCACTAGTTTCAGGAGTCGTCAGAGACATTAGTGGATACATGGATGTTACAGACTTCTAAAAATGTTGGCTAAGGCACTTAGGAGCTTAAATCCCAACCCTTAAGTCCCCTTAGTAGGACTTAGATTACTTAGGCTCTTCTGAAAAATGGGATATAATTAAGCAATTTAATAATAAGTTTTTTGCCCCAAGTGAAAAATACTTACCTCTACTGTTTGATTTGTAGTTTGTTTTAATGTTGATGATGTGACATACTTGGAGCCAGATACTGTATCTGGCAAACAACTCCCGCATGCTGACAGGACTTTGGTTCTGCATGTTTAAAGCAGCAGCAACTTGCAGAGGTTTCTAGGCACTTCTACAACTTAATCTCAGTGCTGACTGGAGAAATAGTTTTAATCCATTCCCTTACTGTGAAATACTTTATGGCTTATTTTTAAGAAAGGCAGTAGGCAAGAATAAAGCTATGCTTTGCCTGCTTTGAAGACATGTCAGAAGGGCAGAAAATATATCAAATGATAAGGGGATTACTGTTTCAGCTACCAGGGTGTACACAGCACAGAAGCACTGCATGTGAATCATTCAGTTTCTTACACAGTAGGTAGTCACAGGACACCAGAGACTTAGAAATACTAATTATTAATTCAAACTGAGCTTTAGAAGAACTTAAACAGCATGTGACTTAACAGCATTAGTGTTTTGAGAACCTAAGTTTGATCAAAATGAGATCAGTAATTTCTGTCTCCCAAAAAATCAAAAGGCATTAAGAATGGCGGAAACACATCTTTCTACCGGCAAGAATTATCTTGCATCTTTCTGCTTATGGCAATTCACCTGAAATTCTGATTATTGCACTCAGAGAAATCACAGGTTTTCCCATTATCAGCACATGACTCTGTATTTTATACTGTAGTACATCTGGGTTATCTTAACAAGACTAAAGCTAAGTAGTCTACATACAAAGCCATTTAAAAATGTGTCCAAATGGATTATTTAAATGAGTTGGTTTAGTCTATATTACCTCACTCCTTTAACATAATAGTAAGATTCTCATAGCCATGAAAGAATTTCAAATTGGAGTGTATGTCAGCGTCAGAGTAAAACAGTGGATGTCAGTATGATCTATCTCAGTTTCGAACATGTTAAGTTGTACTAGAATTGCACATTCTGACATCTGCACTGGTCTAACTAAAACAATGCAAAGCCCTTGGTATGGAATTGCTTAGGTAAAGGACTTTCACTTCCATATCACTTACTTACTTTCTGCTTTGTTTCAACTTCCTATCAATACTTGCAACAAAGAATAAGATACGACTCTTCTTCATGCCATTTTTCCGAAGATGCAGTTAAATAATTTACACAGAATAGTGCAAAACTTGCAATATCCTTACATGGAATAGTGCAAAACGTAATTCAGTGTTTTGCTGTCTTCATATACAAATGTTAATGTCAATAATAACAATTTTAATCCATTTTTTCTTGCTAAATGTTTTAAGAACTGAGCCACTAGCATTTTGACAGATCATTCTCATTCTGTGTGCTTTCAGAACAAGCACTTATTTTTAGTAATCAGAAATTGTATTATCCAAAAGAAATAATATTGCCATCTTAGTATGAAAAGAAATACATTGAACAAAACACTACGCAATACCTCTAGCAAACTGCTGCATGAAAGACTTTCTGATCATGTAAATTACTAACAGATTATGCTTAAAAATGTATGGTTCTATTTCTTCTTTTTAATTAGATGGTTTAATTAAGATTTTTTGATGGTTGTTTGGCTTTTTTTTTTTTACATGACAAGAACTAATTCATCAGTTTTTCCCCAAATCTTTTCACCTATTTTACTAGCTATAAAATATTACTCTAGGTTGAATTCTGGAAAATATTACTGCAAAAAAATTAATCTTGAAGAATAGAAGACATTTCAAAAGTTTCACACCTTTCTTTAGTTTGAGGCAAACAAGCTGTAACTCATATAAATCCTGTTGGCTTTGGCCAACACTATAAGTATGATGTCTGCAAAACTTGTATATCATATGGAGCTATTTACAAATGTTTATATTTAAAGGTTTTATAGAAAAGGATTATCTGCAACAATAGATAATAGTTCTGAGTTGAATGCACCTGGAAAGAGGAAGGGTCAACTAGCGTGAAAAATTTTGGAATAATCTCTTAAAGAGAAACAGTCATTTTCTGAATTCTAAATAAACCCTAAATGACTTTATAAGTGGTAATTATGTTACTATTTTAATCCTTACCATCCAAGGTTTCATATGACTAGCAGCCTTTGACATTCTTTCATTTCATCTAGTTTATCTGCCTTGCTGCAAACGGTTGAACCTACTTCCTATCATTTTCAACACATTTAGAAAGTTCCAGAGAAACTTCACAGCTTTCTAGTCCAAGCTATAGCCTCAAAAGTGATTTTGGACTAAGAGCAAGCAAGTTGCTGTGCAGTGCAGCTGAACTGTTTGATACATGCAATTATATAGAAACAGGTAAGATGGCAGGAAAAATTCACGAGCAAACTCTGCTCTGTTAATATCTTAGGTTTCCCTCCTTTATCTGAGAGGAAGCACCTCATCTTCAGCCAAAAACAGTAGCAAAAAACCAAAGATGGCTTCAGAAGTTGCCTGCATCATTCTTGCCTCAAGTGGGCATTTTAATAGTCACTGTCTCAAGCTTCACCAGAGAAAAATAACAAGTTCTGTCTGTACAGCTTGAATTAGACTAAAGGGTGGGCATATGCTCTGCTAAATTATCTGAAAGAAGTTAGCCATGCTAGTTACAGTTGCAATTCAATTCAAACACTCAGGCTGTCCTTATTAGCCGAGTCTAATAATCCAGAGAACTTTATATAATAAATCAAGAATATACCAATTCGTTGTTATTCAGTCCCTTCTTCCTCTAGAGAAGGGTTCCTAATTCTCTTGGCGGGTGTGGTATGTATAGAAACTTAAAACTCTTGGGGGGTGGGCACCTCACAACAGCATGGCACAGGAGCCTGCAGATAGTGTTTTGGTCTAACAGTCTGCTAGCCCAGCCACCAGGTAACCATTGAACCAGGCATTGCTCTGTTTGCAGCCACCAATTGTAGGTCAGCTGTCAGAAGTCAATTCACTTCTACACAGAAGCCACCCAATAGTGCATGGTGATGCAGAAGTGCTTTGAAGGTCTAGGCTGGTAAGTTTCCCTTGCTTCCCATTTCATCTGCTTGCTGAGGCTTAGAAAACTGGGCAGCCATACAAGGGTACGAACCAGTAGTGCAAATCAAGGTGGAACAGAGATATGTTCTGCTCATGCACTAGATGATGTTGTTTATTTCTCAGTCCTTAAAAACAGTGAAAAGTTTGAGTATCTTGTTTGATTGATCACCATGAGATGAAGTCCCAGAGAAATTAGGGTTTAAAATATGTAGAAGAGTGGGAATTCCCTTCTTTAAAGGGCCAGCTGCTCTCAGTTCCATTCTGTTCCTGAGCATATCAACAACAGCGGATGCACTCTACAAATTCTATTATAAATGTAATTAAATAAATTAAAGAAGGATAGTCTCTGGCTGAACTCATGCAATAGTTACAGTAAACTTGGAAGGAAGTTAACTGCTGAAAGCACTCCAGAAGCCTTAACTCAGGCCCTAGTTGGAAAGGAGTATCTCATCTTCTCATGCTAATATTATGTTAAAACAGGTCCCTCATATAAAGTGAGTATTTAAAGCAAGCAGTTAAAGAATCTTTATTGCAACATAATCCTATGTTGCTACAGTTTTGTTTAACATTGTGCTTAAAACACAGTCTTCCTCACACTTCTAGGCCAACCCTGACTTAATAACTAAGCAATCCCTCTCACAGTAGAAAGCTAGATAACATGTAATTTGCTTTAGTGTCCATGTTGTGCCAGGTGGAAGTATTGTTCCATGTAGCAATGTGATAAGCTTCCTTTGAACTCCATTTTTACTTCAGGGTATCTGGTGACGTCTTTGAAAATGGTGGCCAGCATTGCCACACTAAACAATTGCAAGTCAAAGCTGTATAGGGCACGCATTTAGAAACACAGATACAACTTGCCTGGACAGTCCTAAACCAAGAAAGCTTATTTCTTAGTGACTCTAATTCTCTTCCTGTGGAAGAGGTCACAGTATTTACTGAGGAACAATATCCAAATAGCTGAGTGTTAATGTACATTTGTCACTAAAGTTAAACAAGTTTAAACTGGTGCTGCAGCTGAGAAGTACACACTGTTTATAGGGAGCCAGCAGACAGCCAACGGGTAGTCTCATGCACACAGAACACCCACTGTGAAGGGAAGAGAGGGTTCTTTTGTCCATATCCTTCTCTGTTCAGTATTAGAACACCCAGCAGCTCATAGCTTAGATTATCATTAAAGGTGGACAACAGCAAGGATCAAAAAAAGCAGCAGTAAAGCTAAGACTCAATGGAGCAATGCAGAGAAAACCAAAGGGAGGAATGAAATGCTACAGCAATATCTTATCTATGCATATGCAAACATTTTCAATGCATGTCTACTTCATTTGCAGCTTGCTTTCTGCTGAACCTGAAGGAGTCACAGAAGAGCAAGTTACACTGTTTTAAAACACGACTGAAATGGAGACATGTTTTGGCTACTAAAGCATTTATTACTAACATACAAAATGAATTACAAAAGGATGACTACAAAAAATACCCACACATACAGCAGCAGGCACCTGCGTACAAACAGCATGAATCTTGCCTTTATACTGCATATTAAAAAATGTACTGATAATTATTTGGTCAGTCACTGAAACAGGGTCTCCAGTGATGTGTTCACGGAGTATCTGGACGACACTTAGCCACATGATTTAGTTTTAGTTAGTCCTGCAAAGAGCAGGAAGTTGGACTTGATGATGCTTATGGGTCCCTTCCAGCTTGAGATATTCTATGATTTTGTGGTCAAGTTACTGTGTTACACAATATTTAAGTTTATACAGTTAATGGTAACACTGTTACAGCATTTAACTCCAGCTGACTCATTCAGAAACCCCACTTTCAGGTTTGGCATTCTACACTCACAGAACTTTTGTTATGAATTGTGTAGCAATAGAATCTGAGAGAGTCTGATCCATAATTACAAAATGTGTGATCTGTAGCAAATATAGCCTTTAAGCATACCTAGTTAGATTGCAGGGCTTTTAAATGCATTTCATAGCATGTAAGGCTTTTATACCATCCTGGTAGAGATTAAGGAACAAATCAAAGACTTTTAGCTATGGCAGATTTCATTTAGACTAAGGACACTAATACCACTGATAGGCATGGTGGGGTTTCTTACCAGACAAACAAGGCATCTTGACAACTGTAAGCTGCCAATACTTAGGCACTCGAGAAGAGTCTGAGCTTTTAGAGTGGCTTAACTACACAGGACAATACACGGCCTACGTGTAAGAGTGTCCTGTCTCCGTAGATTCCCCTATTCCTATATTTATGGATTTTTCGCCAAGGCCTTTTTGACAGCTACACTTGATAAGGCCACTTGTTTGGTCAGTCAGCAGAGTACATGCAAGCTATGCAGTTTATTTAGTAGCGTGTTCAGGCTGTTTGTCTTTCTGGCTGGCATTTTTCTCTTCTTCACCTTTGCTCTCAGCATGCTGAATGCCAGGCAGTTGTGGGTAAAAAGGACCTACCAGCCAGTTGAGTGGTGTGTTGTTAACAAGATAATCCATCACATCATCCAGAGACTCCTTCATTTTCTTCAGCTGTCCTTTACTAGCTGTAAGAAAGCTGTCTGATAATTCTTGGAAGGAGGATGCTGAACGAAAGCTCTGGTAGACATCACCTGCCATTGACCCAACACTGTAAACCTGATCCTGCACGTTCTGGGGCAGCCCCTGTAGGCTTGAGACCAGTGTGAGGCAGGTGGTCTGAAGCTGTTGAGTGAGGCTCCGTGCAATAGCTAGAGTTCTTGACTCAATGTGCTAGAAGGAAAAAGCATAACAGTACATTATTGTCTTTACATGACTGTAGCAGCTTTATGTTGCTCAAGATACATAAAGAAGCAAAAGGGATGTAAGTGAAATAAAGCTATAGTAGATAATAAAACAGGCCTTAAGTCCAAAGAGTCAGAGATTTGAAAGTACTTGGTATTTCTTCAACACTCAAGTACATTGTGAACAGAAACATGGATAGCTTCTACCTAGCAACAGACAGGCAGACTCTTGTTTCAACTCTAGGTAACAAGTCACAGTGTGTAAGTATATTCTCATCACTAGCCACTGTTTAAAGCTACATGTAGGACTCAGTGAGTCTGTGCTTAAGACTCTGCTATGCTGACAAACTGTTATTTCTGGTCTGGACACAACAGATAAGTGAGTTCTAGCCAATTTACACACGGATATCCCAACACAGCTTCACATGCTAAACAGGATGAGCATTCTTACGAGAGAATGAACCCCAGAGTGTTTGCAGGGAGCAGGCTCATTTAGGAGTTTGGGTCCCCTACTTTTTACTAGTCAACTGTCCTGAGCTTCAGCATTCAAATTCCACATTTGCACATAAGCTTCTCTGATGCACACTTAAGGAACTGTTATTTTCCATTACCTTGACAGTATACGTTTAATTCTAGTGCACATTTACATCTATTTACCTCAGCACTACGCAGTTCACCACGATCATTTTGGCCTGTATTTTTCTTCCATTCTACCCAGGATTGATAAAGCTTTTCCTGAGCACCAAGAAGTTTCTTATTGGCACTATTCACGTTCTTTCTGGCATACTCGATCTGAAATACAGTCAAATAAGGAAGTAGAGCATAGAGTCCAAACGGTTCCCCTAGGGCCACCCTACCTTGAGTGTTTTGTAACCTCCTTTGAAAATACTTCAGAAGTTCAGAATCAAAAACTTGGGAGTACAAGAGTGTTTCTTCTCTTCAAAGAATTGAAAACTGGAAGCAGTTTTGAGATGTTGAGGCAGAGGGAAACACCATGTAACTCTTTCTCCCTCCCTCACTGGCACCCTACAGAAGGAACTGGAAGTGTATAGAAGGCCATGATTCTTTATGTACAGCTTGTCCTGTACATAAAGGTACATTGTTAACATAAGACTACTGAAGCACCCAGAAATGCTTGGAGACAGAAGGAGCAAGAGCAGCAAGCCCCAGAAGAATGCCACATTTTATTACCAAAAACAACTTAAATGTTTCTAATTGCAAGACACTTTCTTCACTGAATGAAGTGTCAAATCCAGCACTACAAAACAGGAATATAATTTTAAACATGTCACTTTTACTTCAGCAGTACTTACAGTTACAAGCAGTTGCTCATTAGTACACAGCTGAGTCTAATTTAGGACATCTCCTGAATGGTGATGAAAATCTCTCAATGGCAAATGCTTTGTATTTAGAAAATGCATTTAGCCTACGACAGAAATTCCAGATTTCCTATAACTCTTTTGGCTGTTTTCTTCACTCTAGAACTATGCCAACATTTGCTTTTTATACCTCAAGTAAAAGCCTAAACTTACCAGACTAACAGTGTGCTGGAGCTGAGAGATTGTCTCCTGGCTTTTCTGTTTAGCATCTTTTACTTTGTTTAAGGCTTGTTGGTAGGCACGTGTGCGGAGCTTTGAAGACAGGGATCCTAGTCTAACATAGTAGCTTGGCTTTTGAACTCCAACTTCAAAACCTTCAACGTTTGCAGCTTCTTTCTCTAGGTATGTAGAAAGTAAGCAAATTGATCACTAGAGGAAAACTTAAAGAGGCCTGAGACAATTTTATCTGCATAGTAACAGCTGAATACTGAACTTGTTAAGTAGTCCTTTAGGACCAAGGGTAGATTGATAGATCACCTTACGTAGAAATCCTTACTTTCATTCTGTTTCCCTGTGAAGATGCTACTACACCCAGCAAGGCCAAATACAGCTTGGGAAGCACATGCTTCCTCCTACCCACCATGCATAAGCAATAAATGGATGATTGCTTGCTTCTCTCCAATATAAGCATTCTAACAAAATCAAACCTTGATTTGGTCTTACCTAGTTCTGCTTCTGTAAGTGGGAGATACTGGTCTACGAGAGTTTCTGATTTAGCGAGAGCACTGTCCACTCCACTGCTCACCATTTGCACAACACGACTTCCCAGGACAGTGTTAATGCTGCCATTGACAACTGACTTTGTCATTTCTACACTGTCTTGCACTGCTTCTTTAGTCTTGCCCACAACTCCAGTGATAGTGTGAGCAACAGTTTCCTTGGCACCAGTCACAGTGGTTGCTACAGCTTCTCTGGCTCCAACAACTACATCCTTGGCATTGGCGACAACCTGCCGTAGGAAATACACTGATTCACTAAAAATATTTGCTGGTGAGAGCTACATAATCCACAAAATAATAAATTTATTCTAAAGCTTGTACAAACAGGTTATCTAGGAGAAATTCTGCCCTGAAAACATATGTACAAGACAAAACAAGCTGTGACTGCTGTGCAGCCTTCAGCTCAAAACACTTCTTCACACTGAGCAGAAAAGAGACACAGACTCAAATTCTAAAATAAGACACCCACCAGTGAACTGCACCTATAGATGTGTCAAATGATCAACAAATTTAAAATTAAAAAAAAGGTTTATGGCCTCCCAAAGGCATCAAACAATTCTACAACTACACTTTTGACTTCTTCATTGCTTTAAAGATGTGCTTTTTGAAATCTGTCCGGTTTTTTTCAGTGATAACAAAAAAAGAAGGGCGTATGGTTCTTCTGGTTAGTGTATGTACATGGAAAGAACTCACCTTGTCAGTGGGTTGATTCAGTATAGGCAGTCTCTCTTCAATTTTGTCTAGACCTATACATGCATAGTTGTTGGCAACTGCAACTATAAAAGAAATTACAAGAGTTGGTTTTAATTATTTTTCCCCTCATATAAACAACTCACACTGACAATTCCTCTTGAAACAGAACTCATGCAACACTCTTAAAGCAGTTTCCTTCCCTTCTCAGTGAGATTCAAGGCAGCAAAGCCCAAGAACAAAGCAGATTTACAGTGCCAGAAAAAAACTCACTTGCAGGCAGAGAAAAAAAACATTTGATAATTTATAAGCAACTATTAGAACAAGCTGAAACACCTCGCCCTTTGGCATGTCATGAAACTAGGCTCCTGGTTACAACAGCCTGGTGACATAGTTTCCAAATTTAACCAGTTCTCAGTGCAAGCAAGAACAACAGTAGCATTTGAAATCAAGCGAAAGCCAAGAAAGAGGTTGAGCAAGAGATTACATAATCATCTTGCATATCAAGAGGAGTCAATCAGTTTAGTATCACAAAGCTGGAATCTGTTTTCTCTCTGGATTTTTTTTTTAAAGTCATATTCATCTGTAATCAGTTACTCAGGCCAGGCAACAGGTTTAGTCAGCTACCAAAAACAGCACTCCAGACCAGCATGGCCATGTTAAAACATAAATGCATCTGGATATATAAAACAATCAGCTGAATTAAAGTTATCAACAGCTTCATCTTCGCCTTACTTTGTGGTTCCAGTTTCTGGATAATAGGCATAGCACTTGTCATGGCTACAGATGTAATAGTCTTCATTCCTTTCTCTGCTATCTCACATACTGACTTCAGATAAGGATGATTATCCTTAGTGGTGATGTAAGCTGTGGACACCATATCATAGGTGGAGCTCACCAAAGGAAGGTTGACAACCCTCGATACAATGTTCTGTTTAAAAGAGAAAGGGGTTAATGGACTCTCATTTTTCTGATCTAGACAAAAAAATTAGGGTTTAACTCAGACATACCTGCTGTGGATCAATTGCTGCCAATGCCATTTTTTCAGGTCTTGAACCTTACACAGCCTGTGAAAGAAGCATATCTGAGTTACGACATCCTCATATCCACTTCATCTAAGCATCAAACTTTAAACCAACAACACTTTGTGATCCACCCCATTTAATGGTATCAGAACATTCACAACATTCAGAACATTCACATTCATTTCTGTATGTTCTTCCATACAGGAATTTAATTTTATTGTAACTATTTAGAAATCCAAAACTTGGTTTAGGCAACACAAGTACCAAACATGCATGAGACTGGCTTTGAGGTACAGCAGTACACAGCTGAATAACCAGAGTTACCAGCTGGTGAATTCAACTATTTTCCTAGAAAAATTAAGACACGGTTGGGCTTATCTGTTGAGCCGGGACAAAGAAAAGGCAGCTCACAAGCCACTAAAAATCTAGTTTAGGATGTCAAAGTCAGACGAAGAATCCTCCAGTGACATCTTTATTCAGATTACATCTTCTGTAGGGAGCACACCTACGGCTCACTCTCGTTCAGCTTGCTCAAAAGTTAGCGTTCCTGTAACACACAGAGCATAGGACTTTTCCGCTGAAAAATAACTCTCCTTTATGCTAATTTAGACTAAAATATTACCCATTTCCCACTGAAATAGGTTGCAAACATTGGTCATTCAACAAGTCTATACAACTCAACATGTATTCCAATATGTATTCGCATGGAGAAAATATTAATAGCTCTCCTTGCATGAACCCTATAAAAGGAGCAGAGTATTGTAGTACCACAAAAGGATAAAACATAGAAGCACGTTGTCATCCTATGCATGGCTGAACTAAATCTGCAAGAAGCACTCTTGGCCTTGATAGCTCCACATGACACTTAAGTTCCAGAAGAACCTGCATAAATGAAGGCAACAAAAAGGCAAACTAGGAGTCAGTTCTCAGAAGGACTGTGGTTTACAAGGCCTTCTGCTAGGTTCGTCAAAGCGTCAACATCAGTTTTCTGTCTCATACATAAGACAGCATCAAACAGAGTGTGTTAATATCCCATCTGAGGTAAAGTAAAACTTTTTCCCATTACATAATGGAGAACACAGACAAAGCCATGCTGTTAATATTTTACAGGCAAATTTGCACATATTAACAGACACAAGCCACAGAGTAATGCCTGTGATGAGATTAACCACGAACAGGTGGGTTACAGCAATAATAATAAAGTTTTCCTTCCATTTATCAAGAACTGAAATACCCACAGAAACATGTTAAGTTTCTCACATAGCATTACAAGTCAGATTACGACTGAATTTCACTATGAACTGCAAAGCATATTGCAGAACAGAATAGGCTAACAGCACAGAATCTAGCCTGTGAAGGAAGAAGGGTCCTTACTTTAAGGATCATTCACTATCCGTAATGTGTCTCACAAGATTCATCCACACACAGCATGAATTTGAATTCTAGTCACTAAACCAGCAGAGTTAACCTGTGAAGTTATTTCTGTTCTTAAAGACAAAGAAGATAACTAGGATCTTGCACAGTTTCAGAGATCTCTTGAATAGGTTCAGCCCTGGCAAAAGTCAGATCCGCTTCTCTGGAGCAGGTGAGATGCCTGGAATTGACGTTCAAGCATATTTCAGAGACAGCAAAAGATCCTGAACAGGAAAACACACAACCTATGTCACAAACTTAATTTTTCCGTTCCCTCCTCGCTATGGGAAGAACCGAAAAACTCGAAAGCAGCACGACAGTCATGCAGAATAGCCACGGCGCCCTCCCTGGCTCACTGCTCTACCCAAGGCACGAAGGCGCCCCAGTTTCCCAAGTGCCACCACGGGCCGCTTCCGGGATGAGGCATTCCAACGCCGCTCCCGGGGGCGGACGAGGACCTCGGGACTTTCTGGTCCCGANACCCCGGCCTCGCCCCGCGATTTATGGGGCGTCACCGCCGCCGCGCGTCACCGCCGCCGCGGGGCGGGGCGGGGGCTGGACACGTACTGACCCCGCGGCGGTCAGCGGGAGGGCACGGCCTTGTCAGGGCAGTCTTAGTCGAAGCTCGTACGCAACTGGTCTTGCAGAAGGCCAGTTCATAGAATCACAGACTATTCTTTTTAGATCATGACATCACAAGGATCATGAGTCCAGCTTCTGGCCCCGCACAGGACCATCCCTAAGAATCGCACCGTGTGCCCGAGAGTATCATCCGAACGCTTAAATTCTGGCAGGAGTGGCGCCGCAACCACTTCCCTGGGGACCCTGTTCCAGCGCACAACCACTCTCTGGGTGAAGAATCCAAAATCCAACCTAAACCCCCCCAACACAATTTCATGCAGCGGAGAATAACTGGAATAAACCAGATATTTTCACTTCTCTGAACCGATTTTATTACACCTCAGCTAGGATGCATACCAAGCATTTACAGGTACTAGACTCATTTCATTACATTGTTATCATCTGAGACTTCACTTTATCGTTCACAGTCATGTGGCTTCTGTAGTGTAAAACACAGTGTACCCATGACAACCACAAAACTAATTAGCTGCTTCTGTCAAGGGTATTTCTACTGAGAATTCTAGAGTATTCCAGGGATTTATTTACTAATATGTATCACCATGCAGTAACTAGAAGTAGTTGTTNGGAGAAGGGGGAGGGGATGATGGTACCTCTTGAATGGACCAAATTCCTCAAATATCTTAGAACAGAGATAGGTGTGGTCCCAGACAAGACTGAAGAAGAGAAAGACAGGACAACATCAAGTAGAGTGTAGTAACAGATAGTAACAGGCAGTAGCACAAAAGCATGCAGCATCAGCCATTCCTAAAAAAGGAAGGCAGTAATAGTATACCCTGCACTTCTTTTCCATGAGGCGAAGGCAAATGTTTGAAGTCATGTAATCCATCTAATGAAAGAAGTTTCATTCTTTCAAAGAGTAACACATCAGCACATTCATCCATCCAAGTCCATTTAATTACTGTTTTAGAACATAAATCAATCTACTCACCCTTAGCCTCAGGAAAAATATAAATTGAAAAATATGAGATAATGGATCAGACAATAAATTTATTTACCTTGTGGTGTATCTCTTTTAAACTCATTATAATATCCTCCACGATAGGCAATAGCTCAGATTTCAGCCTCTCAAGGTCTGTAACACAGCTCTGCCAGAGACAGCAGCAGTAGATAGAATACAGGTCCTTCAGATTTTCATACAACCTTAGTACAGCCAAATAGAGGAGCTGCTGGGACAACAGCACCACAGCCCAGCAGGGTTGAGGGGAACCAGAGCATGACTCTGCTGTGGTGTCACTGGGACAGAGGCCGGCAGCCCTGGACAGCTGATGTGGCAGGATATGGGAGGTTCTGGGGAAAGATGGGCAGGGCCAGTAAGTCCTGTCAGTGTCACTGAGGCCCTGACCAATGGTGAACCTCTTGAGACCAGGTTATCAGCTGTTCCCTAACAAGGTGACAGAAAGGCCAAAGGGGAGAGCAGTGGTAAGTCTTTAGGGGCCTCAATAGTCTGCTACTATTCCTTTAGGAACAGGCATAGTTGAGTATGATGAGCTAGTGCTGACTGACTGCTAGAATGCTAGTGTATTATCCAGATATGATACAGGGATCTTCACCTGGCCTCAAAGCTGGTGGATGGAGGGGTATCCAGGGAACTCAAATATGGGGCAGTCAGAGCTTTCCCAACAGATTAAAGCTATTTATTTAAAAGTAGGCATGCTCGCACATCAAGATAGCTAATCAGAATCTTTACTCAGTGTTTAGGATAAATGTTCAAAGCAGTGAAATGGTGACATATCCATAAATCATAATTCGTATGAGAAACTATCTATGCTCTTGTTCTGCAAAACAGAGAGCACAGAAGTGTGACCATTTGGAATTGTCAATAAAGTGTGTCCAATCACAGCTTTATGGACCTGGCAGGCTTTGAAGGACTGCCTCCAGTTACAGTTTCAGGCTGTCTATAGGGAGTGGAAGCACAAGAAAACTCTAACATGCCTTCTATTTCTCAAGATCTTGCAGCACAGAAGTAGTTCTCAGAAGTCAGGATTACCATAAGGATACAAAGGNTGGCAGGAGTGGCGCCGCAACCACTTCCCTGGGGACCCTGTTCCAGCGCACAACCACTCTCTGGGTGAAGAATCCAAAATCCAACCTAAACCCCCCCAACACAATTTCATGCAGCGGAGAATAACTGGAATAAACCAGATATTTTCACTTCTCTGAACCGATTTTATTACACCTCAGCTAGGATGCATACCAAGCATTTACAGGTACTAGACTCATTTCATTACATTGTTATCATCTGAGACTTCACTTTATCGTTCACAGTCATGTGGCTTCTGTAGTGTAAAACACAGTGTACCCATGACAACCACAAAACTAATTAGCTGCTTCTGTCAAGGGTATTTCTACTGAGAATTCTAGAGTATTCCAGGGATTTATTTACTAATATGTATCACCATGCAGTAACTAGAAGTAGTTGTTTATCCCGCATCGGCCGTTTTAGCCATTAGCGCCCTTGCAGCAAGCATGGGTAGAGCCCTGCCATATCTTTGTTCACGAAACTTAGCCATGATCAATCCCTTTACATTCCTTGGCAGGTTAAGAATTTAAATTTTGGACAGGTGTTTCTTCACAACTAGGTGCCCTCTATTTGATGAACTCAGAGGGGCCTATCAAAAATTCTGAAAATCTAGAAACTTTCCTCTTGACAACATTGNTCCTCCACGATAGGCAATAGCTCAGATTTCAGCCTCTCAAGGTCTGTAACACAGCTCTGCCAGAGACAGCAGCAGTAGATAGAATACAGGTCCTTCAGATTTTCATACAACCTTAGTACAGCCAAATAGAGGAGCTGCTGGGACAACAGCACCACAGCCCAGCAGGGTTGAGGGGAACCAGAGCATGACTCTGCTGTGGTGTCACTGGGACAGAGGCCGGCAGCCCTGGACAGCTGATGTGGCAGGATATGGGAGGTTCTGGGGAAAGATGGGCAGGGCCAGTAAGTCCTGTCAGTGTCACTGAGGCCCTGACCAATGGTGAACCTCTTGAGACCAGGTTATCAGCTGTTCCCTAACAAGGTGACAGAAAGGCCAAAGGGGAGAGCAGTGGTAAGTCTTTAGGGGCCTCAATAGTCTGCTACTATTCCTTTAGGAACAGGCATAGTTGAGTATGATGAGCTAGTGCTGACTGACTGCTAGAATGCTAGTGTATTATCCAGATATGATACAGGGATCTTCACCTGGCCTCAAAGCTGGTGGATGGAGGGGTATCCAGGGAACTCAAATATGGGGCAGTCAGAGCTTTCCCAACAGATTAAAGCTATTTATTTAAAAGTAGGCATGCTCGCACATCAAGATAGCTAATCAGAATCTTTACTCAGTGTTTAGGATAAATGTTCAAAGCAGTGAAATGGTGACATATCCATAAATCATAATTCGTATGAGAAACTATCTATGCTCTTGTTCTGCAAAACAGAGAGCACAGAAGTGTGACCATTTGGAATTGTCAATAAAGTGTGTCCAATCACAGCTTTATGGACCTGGCAGGCTTTGAAGGACTGCCTCCAGTTACAGTTTCAGGCTGTCTATAGGGAGTGGAAGCACAAGAAAACTCTAACATGCCTTCTATTTCTCAAGATCTTGCAGCACAGAAGTAGTTCTCAGAAGTCAGGATTACCATAAGGATACAAAGGAAAGAATCACAGAATTACAGAATATTCTGGGTTGGAAGGAACCAGCAAGAATCACCAAGTCCAAATCTTAAGTGAATGGCCTATACTGAACCCACAACCTTAGAAGGTGTTCACAGCTGTGAAGAATAGATGGTTCAGGGTCCATAACATAAATAATCAATTCAATTGATTACACCAGTGCATATGACCTTAAAGATGTCTAATATTCAAAGCACATTTTTCTTATACATATTTATAGAAGTTGCTTTGCCGTGTGAGATGCAAGCGATTCTATTGAACTGGGAATCAACATACTTGTGTTGGACATTCTGAGAATGTTATTTGTGAAATAACACTATTGTCAAAGGCAGATAGCTACTGGAAATCATTTTTGCATTACTGACTTCATGGGTTCTCTGCTGACTTGGCTGCAAAAGATCTTGCTGCAAAAGCCTTTGGAGACAGAGTCAAGTGCCAGTGTGGAAGACATTCTTCTTTTGGAACCCAAAGAGGCTTTCATACAGCCTTGCTCTTACTCCTCTACATTTGTCCTTCCTTGGTACTCTGAGTTTTCCACAAGCTCCCAACCTTTGTGGCTTTTTTTTCTTGAACAAGGCTAAATTTCTTTCTCCTAGAAGCATTTTAAAATCCTTGAGTAGCACTGGAAATTGTCCTCTTGATAAGAAACTTGCTTTTAACAAACCTAGGTTAAACTCTACTTGGCTGCTTTGCCACAATTTATAAAAATGACTCATATTTTGTTGCAGTGCAGAGTTCACCAACCTTCTAAATCAAACACGACTATTAAATCAGACTATTAGATGCTTGCTTAACTGTGCAATGCAGGCATGAGACGCCAGAATTATTCCATGTGTAAACAAGGTGATGTATTCTTGTCAGTGATGTATGGGGGTGAAAATCAGCAGATTAACATTCAAAATCCACTGGGAACCTAGACTTCATACTGGCTAAACACAAAACTGGTGATCCAGAATTTTTTATGCTATGTTAGCATGCCATTCCTTTCAAATATCACCAGCTCCAACAAGAAGCAGAGCATTGAGAGGCAGAATTTAGGTATCCCATTTTATTAACAATTGTACATGGCTTGCAGACTGCAGATGCTTGTCTTTCAGTCAGACTGGAACATAAAGGTGTGGAACTGGAGCTCATCTGTGTCACCCTTCCCTAACTTACAGAATTTAGAACTAGTGACTTCTTTTCTCCATATCTTCTCTAAAAATGGTTCACAGGCATGCTGCGAGGTTTAATTGCTTGTTTACTTCTGAATGCTATTCTCTTGTTCAGAAAAAGAGCCACTCACGCACAATGCTCAAAACCAGCAGTAAAGTCAACTTAATAAACCAATAATGCTAATGTAACCAGTTTCATATTCATATCCTACTGTGCTTTACAATGTAGTGGTATTCTCTTTCAAATGAGCAAGTCTGGGCAGGCAGACTTTTTCTCAGCTCTAACTGGAGTTTCCGGATATTCAGTCCAAATCAGACATTCAAAATCAGGCTGCCTTAGAAGCTGAGTTCCAGCTCTTAGTGCTTTAATTTTCCCAACTGTAAAATTAAAATTATGAGTTCACTTTGTTATTAATAAATAAATATGGTAGGCACTCAGTGAACTTCAGTCTTTGGGAAAGTTTTGATCTATAGTCTTACATAGATAGGTCTGTCCAACAAATTCATAGCAGAGACTCAGGAACATCAAGAAGCCAAGGAATAAAAGACTTTATAAGCCAGATTTTTGTTTTTGATAGAATCTCAGGTGGAATGAAAGTGACTGAAGGGAGGAGAAGGAATAAGGGAACACCAGGAAAACTGAAAGCCAACAGGGCTGAACCGCAGGTTTACCAAACACAGACAATTTGTCAATGAGTTTTCTTACTGGAGAAACAGGATTCACTCAAGAGTAACTCACACTTGCTGTAAACTGATCTGTTTAAGCACTGTGAGGCTCATTCATGTTGATTCCTTTTTCTCCCTTTCCTGGAATTTCCTGGCTGTGAGCAACAGGTTTGCATAAAGAACAGAGCACATGTGGACTCTGTAGATAAACTGTCTGTACTTAGGGAACGAGATATTATCAAACTCATAAGGAGAAGACTGTGGAGAACATAAAGAATAGAACTGGAACTGCTGGAACTGCCAGATAAGAAACTGCATGCTGGATACTGTTGCTAAGAATTGTAACTATTAGGGATGAGCACAAGTTTAGTGGAAAAGTACAGCTTTGAGCTATGGGGTATATAAAGCTTGTTTTAATGCTCAATAAAGGTCTTCAATCCTGATTGAAGAGACTGTGAATTAATACATCACACATGGACTGCCAAGGGATATAACAATGCAGCTGGAGTAGAAACTTAGGCCTGGCTGAAATATCTGTCACAGGAATACTGCACTTCCTGTAATCTGCTTGTAAAGAAATGGTGATTTTTTTCAAGATATGTAATTTTTTAAGGTAGAGAAAACAGCAGTTGTTTTGGCAATGATTTTAAATTCCACTTTGATATTTTAATCCAGGATTTATTAGTCCCCAAGTCCTAAAATTCTCTTTGGTAAAATTCTTGTGCACAGAATACTATCCAAACATCTGCTGTGCTCATGTAGGGTTCAGAAGGGCCAGTGAATTGCAGAAGAAATGCTTAGAAGTGGCTGTATCATCTCTGGGATTGGATAATGTGCTGTTCAACTTTCAAGGACTTCAAAATCCTTACATATGATGCCGTCACAGTCATTCTATCTCAAAGCTTCCATGTGCAAAGATATCCATGGACAGCCATCAGGCAGAGTCAACAGTGCCTGTGCATGCTCTAAAATGTTGCTATTCTAGGTTTTAGAACTGTATTGATTCTGGTAAAAGAATGCTATATTAGTAGGTGGTCAGTGAAATGTTCTTACCATTTCACAAGAGGCCTTATTTCATCGACAGCAAACATCTCCATAACTTCATGTGTAGGATTTGAATCAATGCCTACTGAAATTGGTGGGGCAAACTTCTAGTAGTTTAAAGTCATCTACTAGCTTAGAGGAAGTCAACACCTTGATGTCCAAGCAGAGACCAGTGATGAGTAGCATTCCTTAGTATTGGGACCAGTGCTGTTAAATATTTTCATCAGCAACATGAACAGTGAGATTGAGTGCACCCTCAGCAAGTTCACTGATGACATCAGCTTATTGATGTGGTAGACACACTGAAGGGAAGGTATGTCATCCAGGGGGACCTTGACAGGCTTGAAAGGTAGGCCTGTGCGAACCTCATGAAGTTCAACAGGCCTAGTACAAGTTCCTGTACCTGGATCAGGGCAATCTGAAGTACAAGTACAGGCTGGTGTCACGGCCCGGGCTCCTGAAACAGGAGTTTTTTCTTCCTTTATCAAAGTCCAATACCAGATAAAAAGAGTCGGACTCGCAGCTTTTCAGTTTCTCTTGTTGTTTATTAAGTTCTTATCTCAGTTCCAGCGTGCCGTCCTACACCTGGACTTAGCACTCTGAAAAATGCGCTGCAAAAGCCGCAAAATGGCGATTGCAGGGAAGTTTTAAAGAGAAGAATGGATTGAAAGCAACCCTGCCAAAAAGGACTTGGGGGTATTGGTAGGTGAAAAGATCAATGTGAACTGGCCATGTGTGCTCACAGCCTAGAGAGCAAATCTTGTCCTGGGCTACATTGAAAGAGGCATGACCAGCAGGTCAAGGGAGGCAACTCTTGCCCGCTACTCTGCTGTCGTGAGACCCTACCTGGAGTGCTGTGTCCAGGTCTGGGGACTTCAACATAAGAAGAACACAGACTTGTTGAAGCTGATCCATGGAGGCCCATGAAGATGATCAGACATCTGGAGCACCTTTCCTATAAAGAAAGTCTGAGAGAGATCACTCTGTTCAGCCTGGAGAAGAGAAGGCTCCAGAGAGACCTTATAGCAGCCTTCCAGTATCCAAAGGGGGTTTATAAGGCAGCTGGAGAGAGACTTTTTACACAGGCTTGTAGTGATAGGACAAGGGAGAATGGCTTCATGCTGAAAAACAGTAGGTTTACATATTAGGAAGAAATTCTTTACTGTGAGCGTGGTGAGGCACTGGAACAGGTCTCTCAGAGAAGGTGGGAATGCCCAATCCTTGGAAGTTTTCAAGGTCAGATTGAATCGGGCCTTGAGCAACCTGGTCTTGTAAAAGATGTCTTTGCCTGCAGTCGGAGGGTTGGAACTAGACAATCTTTAAGGTCCCTTCCAACCCATTCTATGATTCTGTGGTTTTATGATCTCTAATCTAGCATTTTTGCAGCTTTATCTTACTACAAGAGTGGGAAAAATTATCTTGATCTTAGTAAGAAAGTATTCTTCTTCTGAACTGACTACAAGTCCTAATGAAGGAAAAGTGTTTGTAGGTTTTATATCCATGGGAAAGTGTAGGAAGCCTGATATTTATTCTGCAATCTTGTGTGAAACCTATGCCTTCACCCACTCTACATTCAGAGAGCTAATTTAAGAATACTCTTTTTTTTTTATTAAGAGCAGGCTAAGAGCCTTTCCACTATTGTAGGTGGAAAAGGTTACTTTCCCAAGCTGTTTGTCTTTTGCTATATGAAGTTGTTTCTTCTTTAGATATAATGGCAAAGGACTTCCTGGGAGAGTTTCTTAATTTATTTTGTGCCAGATTAGCTAAGCTCGCTTAGACAGGTTCAAGGCAGATAACAAGCAACTTGCATGAGACTGTGGGAGGATGTTTCTCAATGTTCTACCCTCCAAAGTTCAAGACAAGCTAGTAAAACAGACAGACATGGAAGGCTGTTCTTTGCCAACTCCTGTTTCCACTTAAAACAACAGGAGGACAGACATTAGCAAGTCCATGACGGTCTAAACCTGTAACAGCAACTGAAATGGAGTCCAGAAAGAGAAGAAAAGCACTTACAACAGGATAAAAAATAGTATATCCAGGTACTATCAGACTGAGTTAAATTTCTGAAAGTGAAAGAAGCTCAGCTCTTGCACTGTATTTTGTTAAGTATATTCTGAAGGTTTAAAGAATCTAGTCTTCTTTCCCATATGCTCACCAGAGCAGGATTCCATCAGTCATGAACCATTAGAACTACCCATTTGTATCATGTTCACAATTAGTTAATGGTATTAATCCCCCATTTGTTATGGAAGGGAAAAACCTCATTTGTTTCAGAGTATGATGACACAGTATTCTGAAGCCTGTACAAAGTTCACTGAAGAGGAATTGAAATCCATTTTAGTCAAAGAAACCACTAAGTTCATATTTCTCTGATGCCCCTGTAGGTTAAGTGCAAAGACAAAATGATATAAAGAAATGGAGAAAAAAAATAGCTACTCTGATATGTTCCCAGTTGTCTATTGTTGTGTGCCAGGGAAGATGTTGACATCTCTCAATCTGCAAAAGTAGACAGTTGTGCAATACTCCCTAAACCATGGCCATCAAATTAAACTTGGTTATTTCAGATAGTTTAAATAACATTTGTTTACTCATCTCACATTGCCTCACACAGGTTAATGAATAAATAATTCACATAAGAAGCTCAACTTCTAGTTTTGAAACTCTCATCACTCTTATCTAGTAGAGGATAACAGTCTGTTCCATCAGCACTGGTGAAACAAAAAGAAGCTGTGTCTTCCCTGTAACCTTGCAATAAGATCATCACAGAAAAAACATGGTAGAATTACATTCTTTGGGGAAGTGCATCAATACCAGGTGAATCTGCAAAGGGATTTTGGGGGGTAGACTTTCTTCAGATACATTCCTGGAAGGCATATGCATCTTGTATACCTGTTGCAGACTGTTGTAATTCCCTTCTTGGTCAACAGCTATCAGCAGACTGAATTCTGTTCCTAATCTCTGGATCTGGATAGTCACCTTTCATTGTACTGACTGTTAGGCATGTTCACAAGCACAATTTTCTCCCGGGATACCTTTCAGAATGACTGCTTCAAATGTCAAAATAAATGCCAAACTTTTACACATGTGTATATATATATATATATATATATATACACATGTGTATATATATATATATACACACACACATGTGTATAAATATATATACACAAACTGTTTCAAAGAATAGATTAAAAGGTGGAAGACCGGCGAGGAGGATTGTAAATTGCTCAAATGACCTTGCATCTGTGAATAACTTGATAAGCCTGCGTTAAGAGCAGGCCAGTAATCCTCTAGTGGGGACCAAGCTTAAGAATTCCTGCATCTCCACTAGTATACCTCTGCCCAGGTGTTGCTTTGGAGATCCCCCAATTCACAGGGTAACAGAAATAAATTTACACTTTGCATTCTAGCTCCAAGTTTGTGGTTGTTCTGGCTACCTGTGTCAACTCACGCACCAATGAGTGCAAATGTAAGCAGTGTGAGCGCATCCTTTCTCATACAAATTTGACTGCTGGGGCTGTGAGCTCCAGAAGGTCAGAGGTCACTGTGCAGCACATGCTGGCTATTCCCGAAGGGAGGGGAGCTGGGAGTTGAAGGAGACCTCACAAACTTGCCCAGAGCCCAGGATACCAGCCAAGTTCAAGGTGATGAGACAGGATCAGGGGAAGCCAGGAATACAAGCCAGCAATTCAGAGTTAGGATCAGGCCCTGTAAGGATAATGAGTGATCACTAGGGAGGTCTGTAGTGATGAGGAAGGTCCAAGATCAGGCTGGGATGTTGTCCTGTGGGTCAGTGTCTGGGCCCAGGTTAGTGGGTCAATGGCCAGACATGGGCAGTGTCATGATGTAGCAGCTGTAGCTCAGATGGGATCCAAGCACTAAGGCAGCACCTTAGATCAGTTGCCACAGGAGTCTGAAGACTTCATGCAGTGCTGTCTGGAAGCGATATCTCTTGGAGGGGTCTCTCCAAGGCTATTGGAGGGAGGGAACAGTCCTTGACTGTATTAAATTGGCCCTGAGCAAAAGCAACCAAAGCTCCAGAAGGAGGGATGGTCTCAGGGCCTTTTAAACAAGTGTATTTCATTGCTCCAGTAACCAACAACTGCTGAGAGAAGAAATAAAAACTATCTCAAGACCTGAGAACCCCCCTTATGTTCTACCAAACCAGCTCCTTGCTCCTTCTAGCCTTCTCTGGCTTTTTCCTTCTTCTGCTAAATACTTACAGTTTCTATACTTAAGCTTAAAGAAGAAGGATGATACAAAAAGAAAACAGAAGAGAATGCTCTAAGTTACCACATGCTAGCTAAAAAGAGGTAACAGTACCTCTTCCTTAAAGAGGTTAGGCCAATAGATTTATAAATTCACCTCAGTTTAGCTGCTTAGTAAGTAAATAGCATTAAGGTTGTGTCTTATCTTTCGAATAACAATTATGGCAGATATCAAGTAACAATTATTTAATGAAATTGTTAGTAGTATCACAAATGAAGGAACTGTCAGAGACCTTTGCAAGTGACTTCTCACCCCAATCTCAGGAAGCAGGCGCTGAATCCAAAGGCACACACAGGGCCATATGAATAGCCGTGTCCTTCCTACTCCAACAACAGGAGTATCCCAGAGGGATTACTTTCTGCAGACTTGTTTTCTGAACATCTGCAAATAAGTTCCTATAAGGGAAGCATATCCTCTTAGTACCTTAGGCAAATGGAACCCATGATAAGCATTCCTTATAAAAATATCACTATACTTTCTTCCTGACACCTAACAAAATCTGTGCTTCTTCAGCTTTTCTTACTTTTCTTACTTCTGTCACAATCAGGTTTTATTGCAGGTATGCTTTTAGCTCAGTCAGCATTTTTGCTGTACCTAAGCTGCCATTTAAAAAACCCCAACATATCATGTAAAATTAAACCCTATTCCTTTACACTTTAATACTCAGGTTTTTCCCCTTGACTTTCCTCAGAACTATTTGGCTAATTCTGAAGTCTGCTTCTTACGTGAAAACACTTTTTCTGGATGCGAACAGTAGTCAGTCAGTGAGTCAGCGAGTCAGCAAGTCAGCAGACAACAAGCTTTCTGAGTGAAGTCAGCAGTCTCTATTTCGCCTCTATTCTGTAATACTGTAGGATGTGTCAGACAAAGATTGCCAAAGATTGCCAGACTGCTATATATATATTTACTAGAACTGCTTAATACTTCATCTTTGACTTTTCCTCTCATTTCTCTTCCTTTTCTTTTTTCTTTTTGTACTTTCCTAGTCTTTTGTATCAAAACCACCCTTAATTTAAAAAATAAGGTAAGACAACAAATTCCCAAATTAGGGTATCTTCTCCCTGATTCTTTTTAACTTGATCAGTCTTCTGATTAGTAACTACATTTACACAAATATTAAAGACAGAACTAGTCATGTAGCAGAAATAAAATAATTTATTCCTCTAAATAATTAATGTCAGTACCTCACTTTTTGTTAAAGCCCTTCAGTGTGGTTTACTTATAAAGCTCTCTTTTTGATAAAGCTACCTATGGAGCTTCTGGAAGAGAAAGGACATCATGGCTTCCTTTACAGACATATAATATTTCTTATAGCAGATGCAGTAAAGGAAAACAAAGCAAAAAACACCCATCTAATGCTATTGTTTCATAAGAACTTTCAAATTTTGGAACCATTAGCAGTGACATCTGTAAATGTAATTCCAAAGAAAAAATATCAACTTTCCAAAACCACAGGATCTTCTCAAAATGTATTATACACTTGTGGTTTAACCCCAGGCATCAACCAAGCCCCATGCAGGTGCTCACTCACTCCTCCACCAGCAGGATTAAGGGGAGAATCAGAAGGATGAAAACCAGAAAACTGGTGGGTTGAGATAAAGACAGTTTAATAGGGAAAGCAAAAGCCACACAAACAAGCAAAGCAAAACAAAAAAAGAAATTCACTGCTTCCCATGGGCAGGCAGGGAAGCCATTTCTAGGAGAGCAGGGCCCCATCTTATATATAATGGTGACACCATCACTCCAAATTTCCCCTTTTTCCTCCTTCTTCCCCGCCCTTTACATACAGAGTATGATGTCATATGATATGTCACTGTTTAAGGGGACAGTAAAAATAAATTAAAATAAATTCAATATTAAATTTGTGAGACTTGATTGAGTATAAGGATAGAAAAACTTTTATTAAAACAGAAAAAATAAAAACATATTATGTATTAAAACACTCTTATCCATACAATATAAAACCAGAGAATTAAATTGAATATTCGACATAAGAACAATGAGTAGCCAGACAAACAACAAAATAATCCTTCTTGATGAATAACACAAGCTCTTGGCTTGAAACAAACTGCTTGCAAGCAGTGGAAAAGGGGTGCAGGTGGAGTTCAAAAGCTGCAATGACTCCGGGTGGCCAGAGTGGGAGTTGGAGGGAGGAGGGGAAGGTAGAGCAGGGGTTCCCGGGGTAATGATCCCAGGGAAAAGAGAGAGAGAAAGAGAGAGAGACTGGAAAGGTCCCACCACTCCTGGAATTTGTGGGGCCCACGGGGGGGGTAGGACTGGGGATAGAAGGGGGCATGAAAGAGGGCAGGTAGGCTTTCCAGCCAAACCAGGAGCTCATAGTGCAGGAGGGATTTGAGCTGATGCCGAAGTGGTGCTTTGCTTGGTGTTGGAGAGGAGTCTCCAAAGTCCCAGTCCTGGCTTCCACATGGCCAATATGGTGTCGGCAGGATCCCCAGCAGCAGCTGTCCTCCTCGTAGCTCCACAGCAGCCAAAAGAACATGGAGTCCCAGCTGGGCAATCTGTTTATACCCTCTGTCCAGTCCCGGCATTCCTTGCATCTCACGAATGCGTGTATGTCTTGTCCCCACCCCTCTCCCCGCCCCAGGGAGGCGTAGGCTTTTATTCTATTGGTTCATCATTGTTCCTGCCTACTTCCACTTCGGTCTGGCACAAAGCTTTCTTTGTCTCCCCCATGCGCTCTGACCAAGATGGCGCTGCCCTCCCCCAACCCCCCCCTCAGCCAGGGCACCCCACATTGCTCCACCAGTGCAGCAGCAGCCTGGGAACCGCAGCCACGGGGTGGCTGTGGGCACAGGGCTGTTGGCAGCGGAGGACAAGAGGGGGCAGAACTGCAGCCGTGCCAGGAGTCGGCGATGGGCACACAGGTGGAGGGGCTCGGGACTGTGGGCGTGCCACGGGGTCTGTGGTCAAGTCTTGCCATGCTGGGCTGGAAGCACACCGCTGCAGCACCGGGGCCATGCCGGGGTCACGCCGCGGTCCTGGCTGGCTGGAACAGGACTGCCCCACCGCAGAACTGTGGCAGGTGGCTTGTGGCTGCGCTGCACCAGGCCATGGCCACAGGGACCAGAGTCCCCACCATGCACCCCCTTCACAGGTGAGGCTGCCACAGGACACCTCCTGCGGGGACACTGCCAGGCTCCAGGCTCGGGGCCACAGACTTGCTGCGGGCCCTGTGGGCCGGGCGGCCGGGGCTGTGCCGTGCGCCACTCCCCCACAAGCCGGGGGGGCTGAGCTGCACCCCTGCCAGGGTCCCAGCAGGCCAGGGGGAGCGGGACTTCCCCCTGCTGTGGCTCTGCCTCCATCCTGCTGTAAACAAAAAAAGAAAGTTTTACCAGTGCAAAACAAACCATAACATTATGAAATATTCCTTTGCTCACTTGTGGTCACCTGTCCCATCTGTGACGGCTACCAGCTTCCCATGTACCCCGACCCCCTTGCCAGCGTGGCAGTACTAAAAGCAGGAAAGGCCTTGGTTCTGTGTAAGTTCTCCTTGGCAATAACAAAAACATCTCTATATTATCAACTCTCTGTTCAGCACAAATCCAAAACAGCCCCATATCAGCCACTGCAAAGAAAGTTAACAGTATGCAAGCCAAAACCAGCACAATACTATTTAAAGGACCAAACATGGTGCCTCTCATGGCCATTATGCTAATAACCCTAAGTAATAATGATATTCAGAATGATTTTGCACCAATAATTAATAAAGTATGTAATTACCTACCTAGAAGCAAAAGGGCATCTTTTTTTTATTAAACAAGCACTCCACTTCTGAAAGTCCCAATTTTCAGACTTAAAAAAATACAATAAAAACTTTTTATGAACTTAGCTTTGGATTATACTCCAAGTGATCCGTCTAACATCCTTCAATGAGCAGACAGAGACTCCAACAGGTGTTGCATGAATTTCTCAGGATTTGGAGGCCTCTCTACCCTGCCATCCCTTATTCTGAGGAAAAGGTTCTATTTTCTTAGGTTATTGGCAGATAATTGTTCATTTAGGTCAAAGCATAAAAATAAACCATTGTGATGTAAAATGGCTGGTATTCATGAGTTCAGACACATTATAAACCACGAAAGTATATACAATTTAATGCCTTTGATGCACTCTTTTTCCTCAAGTGAAACAATTTCATGGTCTTTTATCTGCTTTTGTAGAACGACAGAACTTTCATGCTTACTTTCACATCCCTTTTTCAAAGACAATCCTTATGAACTTAGTAAATTTGCTTGAGTCTGTTGGCTTCCAGGCAAACTCCAGTGTATTTTGTGTTTGAATGAAAAATGAGTAGACATGACCTATGGACTGTAGTAATATGTTCTGTTTATCTGTTTCTATGTTTCTATGTTTTAATATGTGGTTCTGTAAAACCTAGGTTTGGACTGTATCCCCTCTCCAGTGTAACCCTACCCTCACTCCTCCCCCATTATCCCCACATATGGACTCAAACCACTCCTATTCCTCCCTAAACCACTCCCACCTCCCCTTCCCACTGGCCATTCCCTAACCCCCTCCCAGAATCCTGGACCCTTTATAAACCCATGCAGACAGGAAGTCGAGTCAGATCCTGTTCTGGACTCCCATGGGGTTTGACCTCCTCTGGAGCCTCACGGCAACAGAGGATCAATAAACCATATATGTCCACCACGAGGGTCTCCGTGCAACCTTTTTACCCTTCGATGATGCTTTCCTGGATTGACTGAGCTAGCAAGACCAAGNCGAGCAAGCGAGTGCATCACGTATGCAGCAAGAGCCACAGACTACATGCTGGGAAAGTACTGAGAAAGTGCTGGGAAAATGCAAGATAAGAACATCGTCCTTGACTGAGCCAAAACAACGATTCCGGACCAGGATGTTGTAGTTAAAGACTGAGAAAATGGGGGTAAACAAGAGGTTTGGTTATGCTAATAGAGCCTTCTGATGTGTGACCAATTAGCTATTGTGTAGTATGCATAATTAGAAAAATGTGTATTTAAGGAATTACAAGTGCGCAATAAAGTTGGAAGCTTGATCTATCAATCATATTGGTTGCACCTCGAGTTACCCCTTACAGCACACCACCACCTTGGACAGGCCATTCCAATATTTGATAACCCTTTCAGGAAGAAATTCTTTCTGATATCCAACCTGAACCTCCTCTAGTGCAACTTGAGGCCATTTCCCCTTGTCCAGTCTCTAGCTGTCTGGGAGACAGGGCCAAATGCCACTTCACTACACCCTCCTTTCATGTAGTTTTAAAGAGCAATAAGGTCTTCTCTGAGCTTCCTTTTCTCTAGGCTAAACACCTACAGCTCCCTCAGCTGCCCCTCAAAGGACTGCTTGGTGCTCCAGACCCTCCACCAGCTCCATTGCCCTTCTCTGGACACGCTCCAGCACCTCAATGTCCTTCTTGTAGTGAGGGACCCAAAACTGAACACAGGATTCAAGGTGTGGCCTCACCAATGCTAAGGATAGGGGTATAATCTCTTCTCTGGTCCTTCCCTGGACACACTATTTCTGATACAATCCAGGATGCCATTGGCCTTCTTGGCCACCTGGGCACACTGTTGGCTCATGTTCAACCGCTGTCAGCCAGCACATCCAGATCATTTTCCACCAGGCAACTTTCCAGACACACTTCCCCAAGACTGTAGAGCTGCCTGGGGTTGTTGTGACCTGCTGGAGTCCCTGGCTTGGTGCTGACCCAGTTTTACCCTGGTTAGGTTTGGAACACCATCCAGGGGAACTGCAGCAGATGTTTGGGGCAATATTCAGCTCAAGGCTTCCTTTCCAGGAGGACCGGCCAAGTATTGCCTTCAGAGCAAGCAGGCAAGTCCAGCCTTCCTTGTCTCTGCCAGAGATTGCAGCTATG
>WEIV01014748.1:90849-101265 GCA_013390005.1 Calyptomena viridis | reverse complement strand
GGAAAAACCCAATTGTCTACTTTTAAAATTGTTTCTGTTCTATGGTGAAAGTAACCACTAATTTAGTGTAGTGGCATTCTTCCACTGAACACTACAGAAAGGTCTCGTTGGCTGTAGGCTACTCTACTCTCACCCTCTCCTAAACCCACAACAAAAGGATATGTTGCTGGCGTCTATGTCTATAATACTAAAGGTTCTATTGACATGCTTGTTTAAAATAGTCCTTGGGATAACACAAGTCTTAAATGTAATCAAGTCCCTGAAATGTGTTTAACTAAAAGAAGTTGGTGATGTGATTTACAATCATTACTAATAGGCTTAACATATGCCAAAATTTCCATTTTTTGGATTGCCTGTACTAAACTGACAGTTTGAAAGTTGTGGAAAAGTTTGATTAACTTCCTACAGATATTTGATCAGCAGCCATGGAGGATAAGGCCCCATCCACTAGGAGCTTTGTAAAAACTTATTTCCTTCTTTTATTATCTTTTCAGGCTCCTTGTACATATATAGCCTGAATAAAATATTCCTGGCAAAGATGCAACTCCTATAACCTCTAGACTCCTCTAATCTTCAAATATGATTTTAATAGTGTTACCTCTTGTAATGACTCTTCATTTGAAGATGCCACTCGTCTTCAACCATTTCATACTCTTATGTTGAATTAATCTGTTTCCTAAAACCTTAAGATTTCTTGTTCCTTCCTGTCTTCTTGCCATCTCCAAGTTAGCATATTATTATATTAGTGTACACCGGACAAATCTCAGACCTTTTAAAGCTAGTAGAATGGGAAAGTGGACCTGGATTTCGTATATTCCTGAGCTCTGAGAATGAGACTGTAGTCAGTCTCTTAAAATACTAAGTTGTCCCTGTCTTGCCTCTTTTGAGACTTGACTGGTTATTAGATTCTCCCGGGAGGAGAGATGTCACCATACTCCAACAGTACTCAAAGCGGGGAAGAAAAACCTTCAGTTTTTCTGAGAAGCCAATTGGGAATTGATTTAACCTTTGATTCTTCTGCATCCCTGTTAAGTGTTTTCATGGCATCTTTCTCCCATCAAAATCATGACCGAAGACTAATCTTGATTTAACTACTGTTAAAAAAAGTATTTTCAATGATGACAGCAAAGAATCAACACAATTTCAGGCAGCAAAGAGTGTGTTTTCACCATGATAGGTGAAAATGTGGACCCGTTAATACGTATTTTCCATCATGTCAAGAAAAACTTAGCCCCTCTTCTTTGTTCCTCCCCCTTGGCTCCCCCCACCCTTCTAATTTGCAAGTTTGTCTTGTGGAAAACTTCCTTAGGATTTTATGGAAAACTGCTTAATCAGGTAGATGCAATTCTATTCTGTGATTACCAGAGTTTCAAACTAGATGGCAAGGTATATCACAAAGACAAAGTTAGTGATCAATCCCAATCACGCTTCTGAACTGAAACCCTGTTTAATAATCCTCAGCGTGAAAGCAGTATGTACACAAAATTATGTGAACACAAAAGGCAGTAAGTATCTCCCACACTGAAACTGCATCTTCCTGAAAACCAGTGTGATTTTTGTGTGGGTGACAAAGTTTACTTAGTTAGGGCTTTCTGAAAATGAGTCCTTTAAGAGAATCTGCTGGTGTAACTATAAGATACATTAAACAATTTTTAAAACCCTTGAATCTAAAGATGTTAATGGATCAAGTAGAGTTATATTTATTTCTGGCAGTACCAATTTTTCCATGTTATCTTTTTTAAATAAAAGCCCTCTTGACTTATATCATCCTGGATAAATGTCTTTTATTAAACAGAAATTTCTTGTTTTGAAACATTCTAGAAGTGAGAGAACTATTGTAATAATATTTAATTTCATTACATAGTACGAGCCTTAGTCAAAGAAAATAGACCATTATTTATTTGCAAGAGGGACAAATCCAGTGGATTTGCTGTGCAATAATTACTGATCATGTGTATACTTTATTTTTATATCTCATGCAATAGGAAAATGGACCAACTATTTGACGCTAAGTTCTTTCATTTTCTCAATATCTAAGAATATGTAAAAAGCTACATCTGCTCTCCAATTTCTGATTTGTGAATTAAGAAGGGGGAAGAGAATTGCTTTCCCTAAAGGCCCTTGGATTAAGCACTTTCCAGTCTAAATATTCTTTGGTTCTTTGCCATTCACTGGCTTTATCAATCATTTGCACTTATATAGCACTTTGCAAACACTATTAAAGATGTGTCTTGCCTCATGCCTGTGTGAAAGGTAAATATCATGCCATACTCATTAGAAAATGTGGATGGATTTATGTAGACACTAGAGAGAACACAGTTAACCAGTAAATTTTCTTGTACATATTTGTCTTTATTTTTCCCTCATTTTGTACTTATGCAGAGAACCGGATTGCCATGTCATTTATTTAACAGATGTGTTTATCTCTACAGATTGAACTCATTCTACATTCATAGCAATGTATATATCTATATAGTCACAGCATGATGAATCTCAATTTATGTTAGTGTAATCCTTTGAAATTTTAACACCTTGACAGACCAGGTTCCTCAACTTTTGCCTGGGACATAGCATTCCTGCAGCAAGATACTAGGCTACCCTAACCACTCAAGTGTATTAAAGTAGTGATATTGCCCATTGAAAAAGGAAACATGAGTGTAGGACAGGGTTAAGACCTGGATTGGAACCTGTTACTTGCTTGTATTTGCAGTTTATAGGAAATGTCAGAACTTCTCATTGCAAAGTTTTTTAAAATATATACTAGTCTTTGTAAGAAATACATAGAGAGACTGGGAGGGAGCATGCTGTAAACATATATGTGTGTATATAATGGAGCATACACAGTACATTCAGTGTTATGTTTTTCTTCATATACATAAAAAGACATTTTTACTTGAAGAGGACATTCTGGAATCAGGGTGTTACAAAAAGCAAAATTTTTTTTTTTTTAAAGTTTATTCTCATAAAATTATAAGAATTGCTGAAGAAATATTCTCCCCCTACCTTGCCCCAGCCATACTGGGCTATGTTGGAAGTGGTGTGATTCAAACTTCCCCGCTCAGAGAAGTGTCAAAAGCAAGAGATGGGAAGCACACGATCAATCTGGCTGCACATTACATTCATACCTGCATCCTGTGCTGATCCCTACACACTGTAGCAGGCTTTTCCCTCCTGCCTCATTGGGTTGCCCAGAGGCCGCACACTTGTTCTGCGCAGCACTGCTGGTCCCAAGACGTTTCCCAGGTTACTTGGCTGCATCTTTCTTCCCTGTGAGAAAGCTGAAGAGGCTCAGCCAAGAGCAATCACCTTCTGTAAGCTATGGCTTTTCATTTTGCTGAGGATTTCTCTTATATTCCAAGAGTGTTTGTTGGACTACCTCTATTATCAAAAATATAAAAAGAATCAGTAAGGAAATAAGAGAAGAGAAAACATCTGACACCTGATCAAAATACTTTTGTTACAGTTGTGACTGATATGTTTGACCTGCTAAATTGAATACTAAAATGGGTCAGAAGCCTTGTTTTACACTTCTGGCTTCTGATTTAGAAAAAATTATGGTAACCGTCTCAGTCAAATCCAGGATAAAAATACCATTCAGTGTAGGATCAAAACCTATTTTCTTTAACCAGCCAGCAATTTGTCTTGGAATAAGTGGTAATTACTAGCCAAGATTTGAAAAGCATTACATATGATTTTTTTCCCCCCTTGGCATTTAAAGTGTTTCCCAGCAAGCTAACTCTTTGAGTAATATATATTTTCATTATTTTTATTAGTATACATTCAATAGCACTACTATCTGCCTATGACAGGGTTTTTTTGATATACGTCAGTGTAGACAAGTTATCTCAATTGCTATCTACAACATAATTACTACACAGACAGGATTAAAAGAGAGGGCTATTTGGACCTAACATCATTTAACTAAATGCTATGATTGAGTTTTAGTACTTGACTTATAGAAAATTAATGTGAAATGGTCATTACTTTCACAAAGAATGAAACATCTCTTTTCACGAGAAAAACCAAGATGCCTTATTTTTGAGTCAAGCATATTATTTTTCAGTTCTGCCAGCAAATTCTAAAGTAGTTAATCATAGAGCTCTTGCAGTGAGTATTCTAATCTTGCTATAAAATCTGATTTTCTTGCATATTTTTTGCAATATAATAAACTCCATTCTACTCAGTCAATAAGTCCCCTTTCCCACTCCCAGCTGAAAAGAAGATAGTTACTATTTGGATAGTGTTGTTCAGGCCCTACACATATACTGTTTGAAAAGTGTTGTTTTGTTTTGTTTTTTAAGCCAGCCCCCCAGTCCACAGTGACATTGCAGAATAAACAATAGAAATTCCACACTATTTCCTGGGAGTTCCTTTCTCCTGTTCAGACACAAGACTAGGAAACATAAACAGCAGTAAAATATGACCTCTATGGGGGTTCTTTTGAAAGCATTTTCAGAGGCAATATGCGTCTCCAGTTTTGCAGTGCTTCAGGAAACATTTTAATCTTTTTTGAAAGGAAGCAATGCCAGTGAGGTTGTGTCATCTGCCTGTGCTACAAGGGCTGGATAGAGGAGAAAGGCCTAAGTTCCTATAAGAGGAAAATGCAAGCTGAACAAAATATTAGACTGCTCCATGGGAAAGGAACTACTTGACCAATTCTTATGTGCATAATAATAATTGGCACCTGCCAATTAATATTTGTACATCTCCAGATGGCTCTCAAACAGGCAGGATTCCTCAGATGAAGCTGCAAGCAAAAGTGGAAGTTTGCATCAGGTATGAAGCACGTGAAGGAGAAGTAAAAGTGTTGTGGAAGTGTGGAAGTGCAGCTGTGGAAGCAGAAGGCAGAGAAGACTGTCTCTACTTGGTATTACTGTGGTAAGGGCAGAAGGTACAAAACAATAAATTTAATGAGTACAGCTGCCTCCCTGATTCAACCAGCAAAAATCTTCTATTCCAGATGTAAGGCTCCATGGTTAAATACAACAGTAGTTACTCCATGAGTAATTGTCAGGTATGAAAAAAATTTGTATCAAAATAGGTTTTGCATCTACCTAGTGTATAGATTGTACATACTATAAAAGTAAATGAGCAAGTACAGTGATTCTGGAAGGGATCATGGAAAGGCTTGCCTGTGTGTCGGGGTCAGTTACTAGGCTAGGAATCAGATTAAATATGCTTTTATCTTTGACAAGCTATTTTATAAGTTCTCCTTGCATACATTCTTGATAATACTTCTTATATATTCTCTCTGGCACACCACTTTCATTTATTTTCTGATCACTTTAGTGCCATGTTACCATGCACTATTGCTTCATCATCCATTAGTCACAGCACTACAATAGGTCTTACAGCTATTTAGTCCATGGGTAAATTTGACTCAGCTGGATGTGGATAAATTAGGAGTGAAGTTATTTCATATAGGTATGATACAGTACCTTTGATCTTAAAACTATTAATTAAACAAAATAATATTCCCCAAATGCTTGATTAAAGCTTGAGAGGTAAATTTGCAAAGATGTAGGGGGGAAGTTGCATGAATAAATTTTATTATTGTTAGTAGGATTTCACTATTTATCTCCCCAATAGCATTTAAAATATCTCAGTAGCAATGACAACTAAAAAAGGTCCACTAATTGCATAAAAAAGTGAAAAGAATAAGTTTTCAACATTATCTTCTCCTCTGCTTGCAGATTTGGATTATAAATAGTGGATCATGTCCAGTATTTTCCAAATTTGGATTGCAAACTACCATATATTTCTTCTATTTCATGACAATTGATAACTTTTAACTGGCTATGTAACATTGGAGAAGATCTGTTCCAAATAACAGAATCTACTTAATTCTCATGATATTGCTTAGGCCCTGATCTTGCAATCACATTTTCACAGATGGACTCCTGTGTCCAGACCAAGCCCACATATGCCAAAGAGTCTTCAGACAATGAAGGCATTGGCTCATGGAAATCCAATTGCAAGATCAAGACCTTAATTCCCTTTAGTTTTGTCTCTTCCTAATGAGAGCTGTCAATTACTTATAGTAATTAGGTGGGCGATGGATGTTAATGGGACGAGATTTTAAATACGCTACTTCAAAATTATATGAATAAATCATACAAATTTCTTTGCCTGTCTTTTACCATATGTCCTAATTCAAATCCATATAATTTGTTTTACGTCTTTTTGAAAAAGGCACATAATCTACAGGCATCGTGGTTGACTTTGAAGGACTTTAAAGGTGATGTGCTAACTTTTCAATAATTGTCACAACAGAAATATTTTAGAAAACGATGGAATTGTTGGATTTGAAAAGAAAATTATGGATTCGCAAGCAGAGGTGCTCCATTTTTTTCTTTCTTTTTTTTTTTTTTTGTGTTGCTAGTACTCACTTGTGAAACAGAACTTTCTACAATAAATTTCTCTTAATTTATATGTTGGAGTGAACAAGATTGTAATGCTTATTTTGGTTGTAAGGGTATAATTCACCCCTACATTCCTTATGCTTAAGGTTAGTGTAATTTATTAACATCAGTAGAAATCTGATGAGGTATCTATAATGTCCTCATAAGACAGATATCATGCAAATACTTGTCAGTAAAATGCAGATTTTAATCCATTTTCCTGAATTTAGTGCACCCTTATGCAAATAGCACATAGTTAATATGCTAGGCAGTGGTTGTCTCCTGTAGAGAAAACAAGCTTAAGTTAAGCAGATATGCCTTCACACTCCAGAATGCTCAGTTGCCAGATCAGGTCAGTGCTAGACAATTACAGGTTCTGGTATTTTAAATAGAGTCTTTGCAGAGAGCACCATTAAATAACTGCACTGATCTATTCATTTCTCCAAGCAGAGGCAATAATTGGTAACTGTTGTCATTACGCACAAACACTGTGTTCCTCCAAGAATAGCCCAGTGTGATTAGCTCTCAGTAGATCGGCTGTTCTTTTACGAACTCTCAAGTGGCTTTTTCTCTATACGCATTTGCAGATAAAGCCACTGTAACTAAGCACAGCTGATGAGTCATCTCACTGAGTTCCGTACATCTGTTCCAAAACAGTTCATTGTTTTCTTGAAAAAAGAACAAACTTCTATTTTTAAGAAAGTCTGGGTTCACAACGATGTTATTAAGAGAAAGCTCATGCAGACATCTTATAATCTTAGCCTGTGACATGAAGAACACTCCTGCTGCAGCCCAATAGTAATACTTAGTCTAAAAATACCTTTTTTTGACATCATTTTTCTATCTGTTGGCTTTTTTCTCTCTTACCTAAATGCAGAATTCACAGTCTTTTCCTCCCTAAATCATATCTTATTTCCAGGGATTGGGGATGATTCAAAAGTAGTTGAAAACATAATGCAGCTGGAATGCTCACCTAGTTCATGTATAATAAGGACTCTTAGCATTTCTGCCCATTCCTGATCTTTTGAAAACCAATATTTCAGCAGGCTATTTAGTTCACACTTCTTCAAATACTTGTAGATACACACAACCAAAAGACCAAGAGTTTAACCTTTCATTTAAAAATAAACACCTGTGTATCTCTGCACTATTGAAGAGTGTCAAAGGATAACAAAAATGTATATTGAGCCAAATTATGTATTATGTCTTAAAATTATTAATTACAGTGGATAAATTTAGATATGGCTACTGGTGTACTATAACAGAATACTTTAACTTGCAGTTCTGTTGCATAGAACTCAAATGTTTCCAGCCTGTTTAATATTGATTTAGCAATCATTGGAAGAGCTTTAATGCCTACAAAGGAAATAATTTGTTTAAATATTTGTTTAACTCTTAGACACTAATGCCAACTTGATGATTGCTAACTCAGTAGTTGAATAGGATAAAAATTTGGGAATTGAGGATATAAAGCTCATCAGTCAGAAAAACTAGGGTATAATTGCTTTGGCATTTGAGCGGGGAAATAGAATTCTTGACTTCAAAAACTTCTTTGTACTGCTCTGCAAAGATCAGGCTCTCAAACACTAAACCATCACACTTTTGCAAGCAGTAGGATTTTAATTTTCACAGTGAATGTATTATGAATTTATGAGGTTTTTAGGACAGCAACTGGAGCAAACTTGCTTGGTAAAAAGATATAAGTGAGCATACAGACAGAACTGTTGGTAGTTAACAGCATTCTTTGGAGTAAGAATTAAAACAGAACATGACTAGATGTTTTCTAAAAGATCTAACCAGGTGAAAGAGAAATTACAATGATGGAATTGAGAACNNNNATCTCGTGAAGGGAGGTGTTAATTGTTTGCAACACAGAGTTACAGGCATAGTGAAGAGGCAGCTTTTATTCTTCCTGTTCAGAGCTTAAAGTAGAAAATACTATTTTGTTCACAATACTGCAACAATCAGACAATTGCTCTTTGAAAATATCTCTTGGACTTTAAGTTATGTCATTGGTCTGCTGCATTTAGATATCAGGAGTGCAAGAGTCCATAAAATTTCACAGGAAGATTAAACTAGTGAACACCATCTGTGTCTTCACATTCAGTTTCTTTCCAGACAAGGATGTTGTAAGATCTCATAAACAGAACAATTACTAAATAAAAGCTGGTCTTTTAAAACTTACTTTTCCTACAGGGAGGCCATTGAGGATCTATTTCAGTGTACAACTAAAAACCAGCATGCTTAATTTTATTAATGGATGAATATTCTTGTGTTGGTATTGTCCTTTAGCTTAGATATCTGTCCATCTTGATACAGTTATGCATTGTAGCCATGGCCCTGCTCACTATTTGCTTCATTAAACTGAAAAGCTTGAGCTTTTTAACCGTATTTAATTTTTCTTCATTGAACTAATCTTCCTTTTTCTTCTGAAATCAGAATATGCTACTCCAGTAGGTATCTTTGCGGCCTCTCTCATACAACATTCAGTGATTTCCCAGGTTCCTTGTATACTGAAAATGGTAAATGTAGTGTTCATGTTTCTTCTGTTGAAAATGAGAACGAAGGGTTATTTGTTTTAGAAAGTGTCTCCAGGTTTTGTTTCTACATTATAAAACCTTCAGCAGCTAGGTACTGTTTTGAGATGTAACATGTTGACCAGCTTGACCCTCCCACAGTTTTACACAGCTGAGGGAAACAGACTCAGTAAAATGAGATATTATTGGTGCCCTTCTGTCAGCAAATGGGTCTTGAACCTTGGGATTTTTTCCCTTCCTGGATTGTTTTTCCCCCTTTGCAGTCTAGATTTATTAACCTTGCACACTGCAGTTTGTATTTCTAATCTGTGTAATCTTAGGGAAAAACACTTGTTGACAGGTAGAGAAACTATTAAGCCCAGTTGACCAATTAGTTTCCTTATTCCAACCAAATTTGACCAAAGGATAATGTTTACAGATTATTAAGTTCCTGTAGGATTTTGCGAAGGTAGATAGGAAGGTAAAAGATGGCTATCGATTCCCTTCCAACTGTGGGAAAGACTGCACTGTGAATTCACCCTTTTTGAGACACCAAGGACCCCATGCTCAGGAGAAATACTTTATGAATGCACAACCTTGGAAAAGTTACAATAGTAGAGGATATCTTCTTAGACTCTGATGTTCATAAGAAACCTAGTTTCCTTTGTCTTGGAGCTTGGGGACCCACTGTGTTAGAATTAAGCAAAACTGTAAGTCTTTAATATTTGCCTTAAGTATTCTGCTCTCACATCGTGTAGCTATGTCTCTCTTGAGTTCTTCTAAACTTTTGCTATTTGTTAGTCTGAGTGATCAATCACAATATATCTAATATTTAAACAAAATCACAACTTCCACATCTGGCTGCTTGCCTGTACACCTGATGATTTCTCTGGAGAAACTGTATAAATTAAAGACAGAAAATAAAGGGTATTGTAGAAGTAAAAGCATCACAAATATACTTAAATGTTTACAGATCAGAGAAAAAAAGTATGGTCTTTACTCTTGGGGTTTAACTGAGGATTTATTTAAAGAGACAGAAGAGAGCTGACAATAGCATAAAAGGAACAGTAAAGAAAGAATCACAACTGTACAGTATGAACAGAGAAGTAAAAATGGATAAAACCATCTTTCAAACTCACAAATTTTCGTACCTCAGGAGAATGCTGTGGCCGTACCCCTTCCCCCAGGCTTGGTCATTAGCAAACATTTTACTTGTGAAAACAGTGTAAAACTGTTTTGTCGCTATGGTAAAGTTCAAGGCACAGAGCAAGGGAAGGAAGACTTTTAGATCAGCTGGAAAGCCTGCATGGTGCTCTATGTGCTAGTAATTTTTTATAAATGCCTAAACCGTCATTACTAAAAAATTTTCTCTTGTCAGAGAATTTCTGTATCTCTGACTTCTACTACTTTGTGTGCTTTTGTTAGAGAAAAGAAACAAAATTCAAACAAACAAAAGCTCTATCTATGAAATTTTATTTGCACTGGTGTTAATTGGCAAG
>WEIV01014748.1:73219-83704 GCA_013390005.1 Calyptomena viridis | reverse complement strand
AATTTTTATGAGTACAGTTCACTGTTAGATCAGATTATTTAGATGCTGGTGTAGATAGGGTGCTAATTCTAGGAATAGTGAATTTGGACTAGATTGCAGTCTGCTGTTAGTTTTTTTGTACTCGTGAAATAATTTTAAGTTAGATATGAAAACAAAAAAACCCACAAAATAAAACAACAACAACAACCAACCAACCAACCAAAAAAACCCCAACAAAACACCTCACAAACCCCAAAAAATACACTCTTCCAAGGATTTGCCAAAAACGAAAGTTTCCTGTTTCCCAAACTGTCCTTAAACATATATAAATATATAAATAAAACATTTTAATTTTTTACGAAATTCAAGAAATTAATGGGTAACCTTCAGAAATATCTATGCACTGTCTCAGCTTTATCTTGTGTCTTCATTTTTTTTCCACGGGTTTCTTAGTACCATAAAGCAAAATACAAGAACCATTGCACTGCATAGTCTCTTTGTAGCCATTTGAAAACAGTCAATATTCTGCCCTTCTTGTGACAAGCTGTCCAACAGACTTTTCAACTTATGCTTTTGGATATTTTTATTCCATTCTTATAAGGTACATAAGACCCACCGGTATGATCTTCTTCTCTGAACAGGAGTTACTGGGATTGCAAAGGAAGTTGCTATAATGTAGAATCTCTTTCAAATCTGAAAAACAAGTAGTTGAACCATGAGACAGTGAGAGGGTGGCAGAGGTGGGAGGAAAGACTCTTATTTTTAAGTTACTGAATATCATTATAAATATTTGTAGCAAGGAAGAATTCAAAGTTCCTCAGAAACAAGTTCTATGGGTCAAGTTCAAGTTGATGCACTATGGAGAAAAAGGCAGGACTTCTGGATTGAATCACAAAGCCAAGCAGGCACACCTAAAGGATTGAATCAAGGAGAGATTATTTCTAACATTTCCTATAAGAACAAACTGAACCACTATGTGTTCATGTTACATGGGGCTTTACATTGAGCTTAAAATGTCAGAAACTACCATAGTTTAACTACTTGAAATTGTTAGAGGAAATATTGCCTGCACGCCCAGAGGCCTGCTATATTTGACAACTATCTGTACCAAAATAGCTCCTCCCTCAATAGTAGAGTAGTTCTTTACCTTTTTACGGATAGTTATATCTTTTTTTTTTTTTAATTCAGAAGAGCATTACCAATTCTAGTATCTCAAATCATCACTAAACACAGGTCTGGTTTTAGCTGTGGGCTAAAAGGACAGAAAACATTTAGTTGCAGTGACATGGTGGATGACTTATGCAGAAAGGGTCTACAAAATCTGAACTAAAAGAGAAGAGCCTTCATCCATCTTCCCAGTATTTTTGATGTATGAAATTGATAATATGAAATCTACAAATTGAGATGACTTCACTCGTGGTTTCCTGACAGTGAACTTCCAAATCACCACAGTCAAGAGCTGCAATTATAAAATAACTGTTAGCTACCTCGGGGCTGTCTGTATCAATAGTACAGGGTGACACCGGAATGTTTCACCAGCTGTTAGCAATTTTTATAAATCCCTGATTCACTTGTCTGAAAAAATGTCCTCAAAAATACTGAAAGGATACGGTCTTTTTTTAGGAAATGGATATTGGATAAGAGAAATTTAGATTATGTGGACTGAATTGCACTAATTCTAAAGTGAACTTTGAAGTTAAGTGGCCACTTAACACGACTTAAGTGGCTTTTGGAGTTAGGAACTTTGAGTCAGTGATATATTCTGTTTTCAGTGTTAGACATAAAGAGTTAAATCCATGAGGGATGTAGGTATCACAAGGGTGAGTACCTAAAATAACAAATGACTCTGCAAGTTCTCCATAATGTCTAGGAAGAGCTCAGTGTTTAAAAGGGGAATACAGAAAGATAAATAAATAAGGCAACCACTACTGAAGTCAATCAGCAGGAAATAGTAAGGAATTGGGGCATTGAAATAAGTCCTATACCAGACCAAAAATGGAAAAACGATCCTTCACCTGTAAAGTATGAGTATGTGAAACCTCTCCTGATACAAGGAAAACAAGCCAGAATGGTAAGGGTTTTTTTCATATAAAACAACTGACAAGAAATTCTAACGCTGTTAAGAATGTTCTTGTAAGATGTTAAAACACCCAAGTTTAGTCCCTTCTTTGAAACAGGCTTCTTTACCTGTGAGGCTAAATGGTCCTGTTACTGCTCTCATTATACCATCTGCTAGATGCCAAACCTCAGGGATCAAACTAGAATAAGCACGATCTTTCACAATACTGATGAGCACTCTAACCATTGAATTATTGACTAAAAGTAGACAGTGGGTTTCATAATTATCTTAGTTCTCATCTGTGTAAGGCTCAAATCCAACAACCAGTTCTGACTGCTATAAAAATGGAAATGGAATAAATCTAGGTAACAACATCTCCAGAAAGTTCTATTTCAAGAACCTTTGTGGACTTAGACACCTAATGTATCAGTTTGAGAGCTGAGCCCTTTTCTGTATACAGCTGCTGTACCTTACTGTACTAATATGTAATAAAAAAGCAGTCCTATGCCCTGACTTCATACATGTGGTGATCCTTATAGTTCTGCTTTACTGTATATAAAATGATCGCTAGAGATATTTTTTTCAATATTCAAACACTAATTAGATGACTTTTCATTTTCAGACACATTGAGCAATTACAAAAAAACAGATAAAGTCACTGAGCAATGAGTACACAGGACCTCTGAAAAATTGCTTCCTTCATGTTTGTAAAGCACTTTCATGGCTAAAGATGCCGAATAAATTTTCAGTATTATTAGTGCTATGTGTACATTATGTTGCCTCATTTATTTCAGATCATGTCTAATCGGGATTTTTCAAATAATTCCCCGCTGTGTCTGGAGAGGAAATTAAATCAGAAAGTCTTCTTTACATCTGAAAGTATTTTGTATTAGAGTTTGAGAGAAGCTAGAGTCAGACACGAGGATGGGCTGGGGAGGAGGGGAGTTGTATTTGTCAGGAGACAGCAGCCTTAGGCAGTGAACTGTTTGTTCAAACAGCAGTGAGAAATAGGAACAGAGAGTGAAAGCCATATGTACAGAAAGTATCATAATTGGGGCAAGAGACAGAAACAGAGACAGAAACATGATTCTGTAAATTAGCACGGATGGGTAACAAAAAGGAAGCTGAGGAAACAGAATAGTGGAGGATTGGAGGGGAATAGGACCTTACAACAGGAAGCGGGGTAGGTGCTGAGGAGAACTGAAGCAATCAGAAATCAGTACAGAACTGGCTGCATGACCTTAATTTTGCGCTCCTGTGCATACACATTACAAGTCTATCTTTCATTATGTAATCTCATGCTATTTTTTCCCCAGAATGGACTGTGACCCAGGGAGGACTCAGAGCCGTGTGGCAGAGGAGACAGCTGCTATGCTGCAGCATGGGGCTGTAGGGAGAGATGCTGTTCTTGGGAGTGGAGCTGGACAGAGTGGAGCTAAACTACCCAAACCTCTCTTAAAAGAAGTAAACCAACACCCTTTAAACATAGTCCTGACAGTGTTAACAATGAGAATTTCAGACAAAAACCTGTGCATTCTTTCTCAGAATACACTTCTCAATGATGTAACAGCTATGGGGTAAAGACCTTGGCCTTTTTAATGGAGAGAAAAGCATTTTAATCCCAGGCTGCTCTGAAATTCACAAGTTAGGGAAATTTAGGGATTGATACTCAGAGATGGGTTTCAGTATGCTGCGGAGAGCAACATCATGACACCCAATGTCACACATCAGCAGAAGATAGATATGAATATTGAGAAGTTTTCCAGTCAGTATATATAATCTCCGTATGCCATACAAAGATGTTGTCAGATCCATTTTAAATGCTCTATGAAATGTGAGTAAACTGTGATTCTGGGTGTACTTTCGAAAAGTAGGGAGAGAAAGGCAATGCAACTTTTCCCTTCTCTTGTACTTATGCTTTGTATCAGGTGGTGTTTTTTTCTTCAAGTCTTCCATAACTATCTGTAGTGGTGTATGCTTTGTATTTATTTCTATGTTGTATATTAATAATATATGCTTCTGTTATTCCCTGTTGGAATGTTCTGTTACCCCTGTTATCCCACACCCAGTTGGTTTGTTCCAAAGTTGTATCCACCCTCAAGTGTAACCCTATCCCACCCCTCCTACCTGTCCCCAAGTATGTAACCCCAGAACCTTCTGCTAGGGGCGTGACCCCTCCCTAAACCAATTCTCCCCATCCCTAAACCACTCCTACCCCTCCTTCCCATTGGCTATTCCCTTTCCTCTCCCAGAAATTCAAACCCCTTTATAAGTGTATGAAACAGGAAGTCATGTGGCTTTTGTTCGGGGACTCCCGTTGGGATTAGATCTCTTCTGAGGCCATACTGGCAGCAGAGGGGCAATAAACTCAGAATACATCTACAACAAGAGCTGCTTGTACCTTTTTACTCGCCGTCACTGTATTCCTGGACTGAGCTGGCAAGGCAAAAGCTCAGCCTGCCTTCTCAGCAGGTGATACTTAGCTGGAGTCCTGAAAGGAAGCCTGTTGCCGGGATCACCCCAAACGTATGCTGCAGAGCCTCCTGATCGGTGTCCTAAGCCTAGCCAGGGTAGAATCTAGACCAGAACCGAACCAGGACTTACAGCAATTATCCTCATTTCCTTCTCTCAGTTCACATCCTTTCTGCTTTATTCAGAGCCTTCTTTTTCCAAATTATAGTAGACAACTTCCAACTTTTTTCCCATTGCTCAGGAATATCAGTCACAGTGTTGTATTCCTGGCACAGGAGTGACATGTTCTCAATGAGGAGATTCTCTCTGAGCAAATGGCAGTCTGTGAGTTTTGGGTGGCCAGAATTGGAAGGAAACCTCTGCTTCACCCCTACACTCTAGATTGCAAGGTACATAGTTTGGTTGGAATTGTTGAATAATAATCTACCAGATAATTATTTGCCAGAATTGAAGCAATCTCTGTCAGCTCTCTGAGTTAAGTAAAATGTTTGGTGGATTTGTGTGACTTAACTAAGATTTAAGTACAGTATTTGGTGCATTTGTGAAAAAAATGGAAAATGTTACATCATCGATAGAAAGATTGTTCCCTACATTATTTTATTTCCCTGTTTCAAAGCCCATATTTTTTAGAGGTTCTGTGTGTGTATGTGTGCATGGTTGTGTGTGTATGTGTGCATTGTTGTGTGTGTGTGTGTGTGTGCATGGTTGTGTGCACATAGTTCTAGAAAGTGCTTGAAATAGTAATATGAGAAAAAATGTATCCCCTCGAAGGCACCTGCAATTGCTAAAATTTAATCAATTACAAAAAATATCTTATAGTGGGAAGATGGTGATATGTATTCCACTGTAATTACAAAGTCACATAGCAGTGAGCAGATGTAAACACACTGATGGACACGATATAAACATAAGATATAAATATTATATAGGAAGACAGAAACGGACACACACCGTGTGAACATTAACAGCTAGTTTCTCTCAGAAGATAAGCAGAGATTTTTAGCCAAGATTTCTGAGAGCTTTTGACAATCTTTTACCATATAAATTTTTTAACTGGGAAAAAAATCTCATTCACCTTTTGAAGTTGTAGTATATTTAAGGCTAAACTGTAATTAATACATGCATTCATGTTGTCATAGGAATTGAATGCTTCAAAACTCAAGCTATTAGATGGGACAGGAAGGAAAGTGTGACTTCAAAGGAGAATGGAAATAGTTTTTGTATTTAATTTGGAGGTAATACTGCTTGATAATGGGACAGAAAAAAGGTAATGAATCTTGGAGAACAGCTGGCACCAGGTGACACTTGCTGGATGAGTTTTGACATTGGGAGACTGAGACGGGAAAATGCTACAGAAATGAAAATGAGTGGTAGAGACAGCCCTGGAGAACAGGAGGCCGGGATTGGAAGCTATGAGGCAGGTGGATTTATCTGCTGAGAGGAATACACAGGCTGCAAAATACTCCCCTAAAATAATATTAAAGTAGTAATGTAATACAGTGAAAAGTTTTAGATACATAAGAAACTTGTGCAAACACAATTTGTTGTGGAAGTAACTCCCTAGGAGCTCTGCTGTGTGCAGAAAGCCTCCAGGACTGTGAGTGGGAGCTCTGGGGAAATCACATTCTTTAAGGGTGGTCATCTAAGCAGCCTGTACTCTTTGAGGTTGGAGCAATGCATGTATTTCATCTCTTACCTTCACCTCTTACTTTTCTTTGACTGAAGTCTAGTCTCTTTCTCAAGCCTAGAGGTTATATCAGTCACCCATATGCCAGAGAAAGAAATCAGAGAAACCCTTCTTTAACTGTCTTGAGTGAATGATATGTGTGTCAGTCTCAGTGCCTAAATTAATCCTGTGCCAATTCTCTCATGCTGTGGTATATCTTTGTAAGGAAAATCCCTGTTCAATTATCAGCCTCTACTGGAATCATTCAGCTGATTTCAGCAGAGAAGTAAGAGCACAGCTGGTGAGAACTTTTTTAGCAGGTGCTGAAAAATGTAGAAGCAGCTAATGATGTTCTGAAGAAAAGTTTTTGCTGTGTACAGATTTTATTTTGAAGTAGAGAACAATGACTTTGTCTGGGCTGGGACAAGGAAAAGGGTATGTCTCTGCTACTGTTTGAAGGTATCCCCAATCCCTGTTTGCAGGTGGTACAGACAGTGAAAGGTGGCCAAGAGAGTGCCCCCTGGATATGCAGGAAGCTAGGAAGGTCAACAGTCTTGCTGCAGTGGGTTATACAGATGTTCTATGTAATACAGCTAGGTGAAAAAGCAGTAGAGGACCACAGCATTTTGTGCATATAGCATTCATGAAGCCACCATTTCATATGTGTGTATAGCTCACCTACACCAAGCATTGCCCAGGCTGAAGAAACAGGATACTGTTTGGCTTTAACAAACTTAAATCACTGCTCTACAAAAATTATGTTCTTTAAAAGAAGAAATTACTCTTATGTTTGTCTGAGAAAACCAAGAATGGCCTTATGACAAAACATGATGAGAAAGTGGTCTTCAGATTAATTAGAATAGGGAAAAATCTGTAGAGTAAAAGTAATCCCAAAGTCAAAGTTATTAATGTGAAGATGCCTCTTGTTTTCAACTTCTTGTTTCATGAATTGATAAACCTCTTGCAAGACTGTATAGATGAGAATGAAAAAAGGACCCATCCCACAGACTCAGTCCTACCTACTGCCTAAAATAACAATAAAAATAAAGAAAAACTAAGAAAAAAATTAAGCCTCTCAAGAGAAGTGCAGCCCTGTGCAAAGGTGTGCTCAGCAGCTCTGTTGTTTTCTCTTTGATTTTTTTCTTAGGGGGAATTAATCTTCTGGAAAGCAAGTAAATCTTCAAAAGGGGATTTTTCCTTTGGAATGCAAATTATTATAGTGATGCTTCCCATATCACTGAGGGAATACAGTAATGTTACCATGCACTGATCCAACTACTTCTATTTACAGCAATCAAATACTCAGACTTAGCTTTGTGACCACCTGCAAAGCAGATAAACATTGCAATTGGAGTTTTACTTCTAGGGACACTGAGGCAATGTTTACAATCTGTGACCTTACAGTCATTGATGAATGTGTTCAGCTTCTGCTCAAACCTCAGCTAGTGAACTGCTTACAGCTGTTAAAACTTGCATTTGTGGGATCAGTAACTACATGGACTACAGATATGGGCACATTTATGTCAGCATAAGTTTGTTCTGAAGATTAAATCTGGTAACTATCCACATTGCTGACCACTGCAACTGTTTATGTGAGCAGATTGGGATTGATCTTCCTTTTGGTCAGCAACACTCTGGAGGAACAGAGCCTTAATACGCTTTCAGCCCATCTCTAGGCTCATATTTTGGAATAAGGAATAGCCTCCTTCATCTGTCTGAAATAATCCTGAGATCATTTTGTGAGATTTTTTTTGGCTTGACTCCACACATTTCAGCAATATGAGTGAGAAGATCAGGGATGTCAAGTTCATGTTCAGGTATGTGCTTGAGCTTGCTGTATATCAGTGAAAACACAGTCTTGTAGTATTGGGAATGAGTCTTAAATTCCTAAATCCAAGTAGTCTGCCTTTGCATTTGCCACAGAAGTTTATGCCCCTTTCCCTAATGAACTTTTGGAGGGCCTGGAGACCATCCCTCTGGGTATATATTTTCTCTGAGGTTTTTTTTGTGTGTGCCAAGGTTTGAGGATCTGATGCCAGTGATAAGTATCTTCATGTCAAAGTGAGAAGAGGAATATCTGCTGACACATATGTATCTCTTGTGTGAAATTAATACTATGGAAGAACTGATTTACACACCATGTTTATGCCTGGTGTTTAAAATAGAGAGTGTGCCAATTCAGCCAGTGTTTTTCACAAATATTTTGTGTGTAGTGTGAGAGGGAATCAGACTTTGTGGTAAAAGTTTATCACTCAGAATAAGTGCCAATCTTCTGGCACTTAAGTCTTACCATATATAGCTAAAAGTGAACTGTCGGATCTTTCTCAAGGTAGAAAACCTTCTGACCTTAGAAACACTAGTGTAATAATATTGGCTGCAAGTGTAGTTATTGAAATATATGTTTTGTTAAACCTCTAAGTGGGAGAAAAGTTCATGTTTTATTGATCTGTTGTTCCCTCTATTTTGAACTTAGTGATTTAGTACTAAACCTTTATGCAGAGACTGATTATTTAATAGAAAAATGAGCAAAAAAATTTTGGGGGTGGAGGGAGTATGACAGGCACAGCTGTTTAAATAAGCTAAAATACCCACTGAGAAAGTCTGAGATGCCCTATTCAATGGAAAGACCAAAGCATATTTACATAGAAATGCATATGATTGAGTTTCATTGGATACATTGTCATTGTGTGAATGAGAACTTATTAGAAAGGGAAGACCAAATGGTGATAGAGATATAAACTGAATGTGTTTTTCAGTCTAAAAGACACAGAAAAGTATTTTAAAATATGCTAGGTACTATTTTAAGGGGGCCAATATTAAAGACCATTACCAGCATTTAACAAGATTTTTTCCTCTCTTTTTTCATCTGTCCTATCTTTAATTGTGCTGTTCTGAATAGCAGCCAAGTTACTGAGTTTTCAGAGCTAACCGTCAGGTTTTCATAATATTTCTCACATGAGAAGTATTGTTTTCCTTATTTATCATCTAATGTTATTTAAAAGTAGAGTGGGTCATCATAGAATAAATCTAGAATTCACTGCCACAAGAACCCACCAGGCTCAGTGTTATTCAAAGAGTTATTATCCATTTAAATACATGATGAGAACCTATGCGGTTTCACTACTCATAAGAATGATCCTATGATCACACTTTCTTTTCCTTAAAAGATATAGCATGACCCCTAAATTTGAAAGCAGAGATCTGTTTGTAAAGATATTTGTCTTATAGGGACAATAATCCTTCTCTTGATTTCTCGCCTTTTTTTTTTGAAAGACCACAGATTAAATACTGGACTTGATATATCACCACTTTGATATGGTAATGAAAATTCTGGTAGTGGTATCATATTACTGTGCATGCAGTTTTTGGGACTTCAGTTTGGATTCTTTTTTTTGTATTTGTTCCTGCTGGTATTTTTTCTTACAAGATTTCTTAGTGGTTTATGTTGGATCTTAATGCTATCAGTTCAGTCCCATAACTCCAAACTCAATACTGCAGGCTATGCTAATTTTTAGAGTTGAATCATTTGCACTGATCTTTTACAGGTTACAATACAGTACTTCATGAAGAATATTGGGGCCTACATATACTATGGCATCAGGGAAGAATAATATGCAGTATGCAGTATGGAGATATTCTGTGATAAAGATTTTCCCACTTTTGTGGGGTCTGATTTTCCATTCTACTTTGTTTGTATAGATGAGGTTTACCATATGGGAGATAAAGCATTACATTTGAACTCAGATTATTCATACTCTGTAAAAGCTTATTCAGAGACTAATAATGTAGATGTCTGAATGNGAGGCTTTTTCTGTATTTCCTTTTTCTCTGTCATTTCCAGAACAGAAACCCTTCCCTATATAATATCCCCACAGTTATTATGAAATCACCCAAAAAATAAATGTTATCATGTTGTCTCTGACGGTTTTTATCACTATAGGCACAGGTGAGCTGTATTATGCCAGGGAAGAGTACTGTGNGTGTGGACTACAGAAAACCTTTCCTTGGAGAGCAAACTCTAGTTACCTCACATTGAAAATCAGAAGAGAGAAGAAAGAGCTGCTCTATAGGAAGAGGGAAAAATAAACCAGCCCAGGGAATTATTTCCAGGCAAAGAGTGCCCTCAAGCATATAAATCCTCCAGTCTTGGCTTTATTAGTAAGCACACACACACACATTTCTGGAGCCTTCCACTGTTTCAAACTCCTGCAGAGGGAATATCAGACCATGTCAAGAAGACCTGGCGTAGGGTAGAAACTTGGAAAAGAAACCTTTTACTATCTTCCTAACTTGCTTCATAAACATACTA
>WEIV01014748.1:7671-66583 GCA_013390005.1 Calyptomena viridis | reverse complement strand
TGCTATAAGATCCCAAAACAAAGTGAAACACGTGAAAACTCCAGCAATTCCACAACAACTGCTGGGGATTGTCTGTAAAGGAAAGCTAGGAAAAGCAGACAAAATTTAACATCAAATTAATTGCAGTGTTAAGTCTGCTTGTCTAAATTTCCAGTCTAGTAACCAAGTTTATTTGACAGTGTCTGTCTGTAAAACAGACTTTCACAATGTGCTGAGTGACAAAAAACAACCTGGCAAAACATGAGCCTGCCAGTTGTACCCTACAAAATGATTAAGTAAAAATGACATTATAGGGTTCTATATTCATTTTCCTACTGATTTCCAGCTCAAATTTGTTCTGTTTCCAACTGAAGAAANAGAAACCTTGTTTTCTGTTTTATCACCTGTATTTTTCAGGCAGAAATATAGGTTGTAAGAATGCTGAGAGGTTATTTCAATACTTGCTGCATGTAGTATTTTTTATTCTACAAAAACCTGATTATTTTATTTCTAGATATTAATTTAAAAGTTTTCTTAGAATCATCTATATACTACAAGTTATTGTAATAGTTTCTAATTTTCTTGTTAAAAATGCTCAATCTTTTAACATATTTTGAAAAAAATTACATTTGGCCACACCAAATCCATTTGTTTGTGACTATGGTCAGATTTCTATACATCTGGTCACTGGGTGCTTATTTCAAACACCTAAACGGCTTGTTCTATGTTATGTGCATATAGTATGTGAACATCCATAATGTTAATCTTCCATTGAATATAACAGGATTTCTGCTGCGAATCAAGTAAAAAAAATCTTAAATGTTGATAGAAAGGAACCCATCAGTCCAACAGTAAAGTATTGTAGATATTAGCTGACAGTTTTACTAAATTTTGTTGATCATATATGCAAAATAATTTGTGACAATATTAATAAGTAATAAATAATTCAGTCACTCAAGGCATTAATATCCTTTTGTTTGCCTCTGGACCATAACTTCTCAAACTGCAAAATTTCTGCAAACTTTTTCTTAATTATTTAAAGCATTCTGCTGAAGATCACTGAGCCAAGACATTGCCTTAGCTGCCCATGTGTCATCAACACAAATGTAGATATTTCAGAATTTTGATTTGCTGAAGTGCAGAATATACTATTCAGTATCTCTGAATATTTTCTGAATAAGAGACTCTTTAATTCAAAAGACTGCTGACAGAACTGACATGAGTAGATCACATCAAGCACAATATGTTGTTCCTTATTTGGAACTGTACATATTGTTTTTCTTCCTCTGTGGATGTTTGTCTGAAGGATGAATAGGTCACTCTTAGCAGGAGTGCTCATCATATGAGTGCCAGATACAGAGGACAGATGAGTCAGTTCCACACAGTCTACAAATTACGCACGCAGGATAAAACATATTCATATTTGCATTTGACCTAATCTTCAACTTTCAAAAATAAGTTTTAGAGAAATTATTCTGAAATTCAAAAATTGTTTTGCTGAAAGGAAGCAGTTCAAGTAGCACAGCTGAAGAACAAAGAAGTCTCTGCCAGTAGGAAAAGAACATACTGAGAGTGAGATACTGTACATCAGTCTGCATGAGCTCAAGCCTGTATTTAATACACACTTTGAAATGTGTTTATCTGATGCATGATTGATTGATACTGCTGCAATGTTCAAATCTCAGACACTGCCCAGTCATTGCTTGTCATTGTAAAATATGGCTTAGTGTAGAAAAAAATACATGTTGTTCTTTTTTTGTGGAAAAGTTTTGTGTACAAAACTTTGGTTTTTTTATTAAACTTGCATGATTTGGTTACAGGACTGTTACTGCTTGCTTTATTCAGTGTGTACAAATAAACACAAGGTGAGAAAGTCACACAGCTCCTTACAGGAACTGCAGTAAAGTCTAAAAAAAGAAAGCCGCAGTGAACAATAGCACAATGCTGAATATGACACTCATATTTGTATTCTCTCCTCACTGTCTAAGAGGTGGGAATTACTGGACATGTGCCCCAAAATGTCTTCACTGTTTTGCCATAGTACAAGGATTATATTATTTGCACCGTGTGCAAAAATTTCTGACGCATAACAAATAATGAGTAGTATAGCAAATAAACATCAAAATAGGCAAGGCGCATTTGCAGTGGAGTTGTAGGGTGATGGGGACTCTAATATGCTCATGTTAACCAATTAAAAGGGAGCCACATATACTAACAATCTCAGGAGAAAGACTAGTGATCTTGCCAATAGTCTAATGAAATAAAAATGTGTGTTTGAATTTTGGAGAGGACATTGTCTGGGGGAGTGAGGGAAGAGAAAGTATTAGTAATCCTACTAAATCAGCTAATTATACTCATTCCCATCCCATTCAAAAGTAATTGGGAATGGGATTGTGGGTTCCCTCAATGACCTACATTAACAGCAGCTTTCTGTATTCCTTCTGGGCAGAGAGCATTTTAATAACTGCAGAAGTCCAGACAGTGCTCTGACTTCATTAGGTTCAGAGCTGTGATGGGAGATGCCCTTAACAGACTGGCAGTGACCATAATTCCATGTAAGCATACAAGGATCCTTTCTTCTAACCGCTTGCTTAGCATGACTCAGAGTGCTGCATCAACATGTGCTGCTAGCTCACCATGCTGGCTTTTAATGACCTGGGATATTGAGGAGGTGATCTAACTTTCTGATCAGTGATAACTAGGTGCGACTTGGAATGCTCTCTTTTCAGGAAAGAGCATTTAGATACCATGGTTTCTTTATTCAGGTTTGTTTTGTTTTTTTTCTTTTTTTACTTTTTGGTTGCTAATACAGCCAATTCTTCCCTTTAAATGTGTAAGTTTGATTTTATTTAGCATGTGTAAACTTTGATTGGAATAGGATCAGAACAGCGGCTGCCAACATAATGGTACTTGGGGAAAAAAATAATCCCTGACCCTTTTCATAAGCAGTAGTGGAACTAGCTACCATTCCAGAAAACAATTTATAAACCAGAGACACTCCTAGCGGGAGATTTGGAAGAGGGGATGTTGCTGAGAAGAGGCAAATGGGAAAAGGAAAGGGTCTAGAATTATTGCTTCTGAACTGATTGGTGCTGTAAAAAAAGATGTGCTTGGTAAATTCTACTCCTGTTTCCAAACAAATAGAAAAAAAGGAAGATTTTGGCTTTCCAAAAGATTACATATGACTTCTCCAGCAGGTAATGTTAGTTAAGTTATGCAAACATGAGTTTGGATGCCCTGTCTGCACTAGTATTAGTGAGTGATGTCATATCTGTACATATAATTTGGTTGTAAATGGTGATCATTTCTATACTGCCAGTGTCCCCAGAGGGTAGTCATCACCATCTAGTTTGTTTTGTTTTCCTTAAAAGGAAAGCCAAACAAACCAGTGGGAAGATTTATTTTCTGCCTTTCTTTCCTTTCATACTTTTTCTCAACTGTGTAACTTATAGTCTATTTTGTGTTCTAATTTTAAGCACATATGGCCATGACAGATTTTTAATGAAAATCTCAGTGCCTGAGTACCTGTTTCTGACACTTTCATACAACATCCTATGGAGAAGAAATAGACCTTAACATATGTCAAAAGCTGTGTAATCCAAAGAGTAAGTGTGAAGACACTCTAAGTGATACAGCTCTTTTTTCCAAGCTCGTAAATAGGTTGGGTAAAACTTTAAAGTAAAATCTCCTTCTTCTTCTTTGCCTCACTTATTGCTAAGATTGCAGAAGAAGACTGGTCACTGCAAAGCAGACTTCTTTTCCAATAACCTGCCTCTGAACAGGTTTGTTTGTCTGAAAGATAAAAATGAGACCAATTTTTTTTAGGCCCTATGATGAGTACATATGTAAGTCTGCCAGTCTTTTTCAGTTTCTATGCATATATGAATCTTTCTAAACTTTACTCCACTCGGTGTTTGGCTGTAAACATTAACTATTTTTTTCGGTTATATGCTTTTGCAGTCAATGAAACTGTAGGAAAATACTCATCTTGAGTCTCTGTTAGCAAGTAAAAATTAAACATCTGCTAAACTTGAATGTATGAGGTGGATGTCCTTAGCAGCAGAGAAATTTAAAGTGAACAATTTACAAGGTTGGTCAGTATCCGTGCTTGGAGGTCACTTCTGTCACATAGTCCTTAATCAACATCTAGTGACAGAACCATTTAGCACAGAGCTATGGTTACTTTCCCAGTGCTAAATGATTTTATTTGGAAGAAATCGACATAACCCTCTTTTCATGAAGCAAAACCACTAAGGTAGAAAAGGAACACACCCCTCAGTGCCCTTTTTTGTCTTACACTGGGTTACAGTAGTGCTAGGCAAAGAGAGGAGTGAGTGACATTTGCATAGTTATGGGGGGTATCTATGACCAAGAGCAATTTCTGCACTTTTGAGGAAGGTGCAGTGTGCATAGCTTACAATAGAACTTTAATGGCTAAAACAATCTTATTGCAGTTTCAAGAGTTTTTGGTTCCAAAAAGCCTTCTATGAAGTGTCCAGGGTCTCTATGAAGATCTTTCCATCTCACCTCACCATGCAAATCTGATATGAAAAACAGCTTAACAAGGCCTTTTAAGGAAATCTTATACAGTGAGCATGGATGTAGCTTTCCTTCAGCTTCTTTTAACACAAGGCTACATACTTTATGGGGTTTTACTAATGCATTTCCAGGGTCTTTGGAGTCTTGGCTGTTTTCTAACACAAAGATGTCCCTTCTCTGTCACCACTGGACATCATCTACACCACCTCTGCAAGAGTAACCTAGTAGAAACAAGCATAAATTGACAACAACAGAACACTTCAAATAAATCTCTACCATGAATTTGTGCCAAAACTCAGGTTAAAGTGGGACAAAGCTTAAACCATTAGTTAGATAATGGATCTGTAGTAAACAAGTCATTCAAAGTGTTTAAACTGAATACTGTTTGCTCAATAGTCTGGTTTATTTTATTAGGCTCATGGCATCTTGTGAGCCAAAAGTAAGCAAGCAAACAAAATGTTATTCCCTAAACTAATAGTGAACTTCCATACATTGCTGTTGGTTGAATTGTGCACTGTATAAAATAATACTGGTTATGATATCAATGAACTTGGTAATATTTGCAGTGTAGTCCCCATTTTTAAAGCTCTATATTAAGTTTTTCAATTTTCTAGGCATCAGGACATTTAGAAACACCACTGTTTTATTTCAGGCCTCCTGGGGTGAATTTGCATTGAAATGCAGTATCATGGTGTGATGATGTGCATCAGAATGTGACTACAAGACGCAAAAATGCGATGTCATCACCTGATGAGATGCTATGAGGCATATACAAAAATGTTATGATTCAGCAGTGCAGACCTACAGTGTTTCCCCTTTCCCTATAAGATAAATCCAAAATGGATCAGTCATGTTTCATGCTGAGCACATTGCCTGGAGGATAATGTTGTGGCAGTGACAGAAAATCAAGTGCAGAAAAGAGCAGAGGACCCATAACAGGTGACTGATACATGTACAAATGTGTGTTGAAATGACTTGCAGTGACTGCTGGATATTAAAGAACATATTTGAACAAGAAGAGATAACATTTTTAAAAATGCTGAAATAACTATGTCCACTCTTCAATGGGAGCTTACTCCAAGCATGTCTAGTTTGCAGTTGCTACTGCCAGTGAATTGTAGCTATGTTGCTGAAGTGCAAAGCAAAAAGTGCAAAAATACTTAGTTCTAAGTGTTGTCTACCTGGAATCTTCAGGCTATTGCTAGCTAGAAAGCAGCAACCAGAGCTGTTTACAGATACAGTGAGCATACTACTAATCTACAGGTATAAAATATGTAGACTTGTTCATAACCTTGGTAATCTAGGCAAATAGGACTATATTTAGTTGATAACTTTTGTAAATGTTCCCTAAGATCAATATTTGTCATGCTGTTGTGTGAACAGACCTGCAGCATTCTTTGCAGATTAGATAAAACGGTTGTGGTGGAAATGTTAAGTGTCAATGACCCAGCCAACGTGGATTTAGAAGGGGTAGGTCCTGCCTGACCAAGCTATCTCTTTTTATGACCAGGTAACCCTCCTGTTGGATGAAGAGAAGGCTGTGGATGTTATTTACCTGGACTTCAGGAAAGANGAGGCATAGTCTTAAACTGTGCCAGGGGAGATTTAGGTTAAACATTTGGAGGAAGTTTTTCACAGAGAAAGTGGTTGACAGTTGGAATGGACTGCCCAGGGAGGTGGTGGAGTCACCATCCTTGGAGGTATTTAAGAGACTGGATGTGGCACTTAGTGCCATGGTCTAGTAGACATGGTAGTGTTAGGTCAAAGCTTGGATGTGATGATCTCAGAGGTCTTTTCCAACCTGGTTGATTCTGCGATTCCGTGAAAATAAAATTTTGTGAAATAATATTTATACATTTTATTAATATTAAATATTTAGAAGGGATTTCCATTTTGAATATATATTGAAATATATTTGAAAAACTGAAAGAGTTCTCAGATAAGCTTACTTTCTCTTATTACAACTCTAGTCAACTTGGGAGATATTTTCTTTCTTTGAGAGAAATCTGCCTACTCTTGAGTTTTCCCAAGGTCACCACTTTTAATTAATATGCAGTTTTCATAGGTAGTTGATGAAACTGTGAATCATTAAAGCTTTAAAAATGTGTAATATCATCCTTGGTAACTCGTATTTTTTCATATATTTCATGAATATCTCTTTCCCTTCTTTCTGCTGAAAAAAAAAGTATGAACATGATGATAAGGAAAGTGAATACCTGTGGGTATTTTTTGATCTGTCACCTTTGCTCCTGCCAAGCTGGTTTATATGTTTGATTTTTTTTTTCCACTTGAAATTAACATTTGTAGTTAGCTTCATGTTCCAGCCAAGCTATGTCATATCAAGCACTGCCCAAGTCTACAAAGGAACTCACAGCTTTTACCCACAAAAGTATATTGTTGATTAAGGATATTATCTGTTCAAATTCAATAGACCAAATAATTTAAAGAGATAGCAAGTTTATACTTGATTGCATTTTTCATCTATCAGCTGTGACCATAAGGATCCAGGCTGCTTTAACTGACTATTTAACTGTCTTACGTTTTGTCTTGTTCTGTTTATTTCTTGACCTTCTTTTCTTTCTAGTGTTTTCCAGAGGAAAAGAAAATTTTAAATGGGTTACAGTAAGTACTGTAGAAAATATAAATTTCTTTCTCTTTGGGAATAGTGCGTCATATGTGCTCAGGTAGAGGAAAGGCATTTTCAATTTTCAGGCATAATATTGGTCAAGAGTGCCTGCTGATTCATTCTGAGGAGGGTGAGTCAGACAAGCTAAATTAGGTTTCTGCTCTGAATCATCCTCTATAGACTATCTTACTCTGCTGACTATAGACAGAACCTAAAGAGATTAGCTATACAAGGCTAAAATTGCACTTTGTCAATACCCATTTCCTAACATTTTTTGAAGACCATTCTATTCTGAACCCTGGGAGCTAATGGATGAGAATAGGGTAGCTGACACTTGACATTTGGTTGTTCTTGAAGAGGGAATAAATGTGGAATTTATATAATCCCCAAAGTATCCCCTTCACCAATATTTTTGTATAGTAATAAGTCTACTCTTTCAGTAGAAGCCCTAAGACTATGTCTTGAAGTAGCTGTATGGCTAGGAAAAAACAACTATAGAGATAGCAGATTCAGAAAATGTGTATATATTTTGCAGCCCATAAACAGTGCTTTGAAGTCATAATTATATTTGTACTTCTCATGCTTATTTAAAAAAAAATAGTTTTCTAGCTAGACTTTTGAAGTGGAGTTAAATAAACAGACTTGCCCTTAAAATATGATTGCAGAATCCTTAACAAAATGGGCAAACATTCCCTCTGACTCTGGTAATAGTGCCTGGATATTCATGTCAATAATCTTTGGTTATTTTTGTTGTTTTTGTAGTCTAGATGCTGATAAATAGTCAAACCTGGTAGTGTTGGAGATGAACTACAGTTGTCCAGTAGTATACAGAAAAAATATTTCATGAAAATTGTCTCTATAAATCCTCTACAGTCATACTTGTTTTTCTTCCACCTGAACTTCATCTGGAGCAGTTTACAGTTATCCATCCATATATTTATATCTTTAGCTATATCTTTACATGTACCTCTTAAAATGGATGACAAAAGCATCATAATTTATATATTTTAACATTCCAAATCAAGAATGTTTATTTATTTTGTGGTAAAATATAAGATATCTCACCTTTTCCAGACAATGCATTTCTAGTTTTCTCAGTCCAGCTGGGAGTTTTAGAGTTGTCAGCAAACCCCTTTTTAGTTTTCCTTAATGCATTTTCAAGCAGTACTTTTTATCCTCATCTAAGGGAGTTCAGTAGGTTCATTTGTCTTATTCTCAGAGACAGAAGCACAAGAACAATGCAGATTTATATGACAGAGACATAAAGAAATAACCTTCACTAGCCCTGTCTCTATTGACCACATTTTGAATTGTGTGTACTAGCTATGCCACCTCCCATCCTCCCTTCTCCCAATTGATGTTGCAGTTGCATCCAGCTTTGACAACATCTGTGTTTTACCAGGGTGTTGATGTGTGGCACCAGTTTTATTACTTCTTTCGGTTTGCTAGATCTCATAGCTCTTATCCTCCAGAGAGTTCAATTGTAAGTGAAAATACAGGGCAAATATTTTTCATGTTGTTGACATAGAACATATATTTGCAACCTGCCTCTCCAAGAGTATATTGCACGTAATAAAGGCAGGAAACAAATAATGCCTTCCACTGTAAAACATGAGGGAAAGTTTAGGAAGGCTGATCTGTGTCCTATCTGAGATTAATAGTTGGGGAAGTTTGATTTGTGCCACTGACAATGACAGTTCATTTTAATCTGACTAATGCATTCAAACTTCACAACAGTAGTACATTACAAATGCAGCATAAAGAATTGCCACATTAAGCATTATTCAAGCTGCAAAATCAAGAATTTAAATTTAGGAACTACTGGAATCCAGGAGTCTTAATTTTGTCCTCTGCCTGTATAGGTTTAGCCAGTCTGATGCAATTTGCAAGGAGATGAGGCTTATTTGTTCACAGCATTATTGCCCCACTCATAACAGCAGAACTCATCTCAACTGAACTTCACCAGGAAAGGCTCTTAGAGGCGCTACGTTCTTATAAACTTAATGAAAACAGTTTATTTGGGGAAATGAGGTAAAGACACTAGCTCAGCATGAGCTAGGTGCTTGAGATCCAGGCTCATAAAAGACAGTTTTTACCTATCTCATAATTTTCCACAAGAGTTGCTATGTCTTTACATGAGATAGATTTTCCCTGGGGATGCACATTGTTTTGTTCTCCTGCTTTCCTCATTCTCACCCTGCCTGGCTCAGCTTTCCCTCTGGAATCTGAATCCCTGTGTAAGCACAGCGAACTTCTGCAAAGCCTTTTGAATTATTTGCTTTTCCTTCTTTCTGATTCCTTCTATTTTTTTCTGACTTGGGTTCTACTAGGAGAAATACTTCTAGCTTGGAGGAAAAAAAAAGGCTCCCAAATCTCTCCTTGCTGCTGGTCTTGCACTAGTTCTGTGCAGCTGAGAGGAGCTATTGCAGACAATCCACGGTTGAATGCCAGCAGCTCCTTGCCCCCCAAGACCTGGCTGGTTGCTCTATGCATGTAAAGCATATAGAATCTCAACACCATGAGGGTCTCGATAAAGTTACAGGAGAATAATATCCTCAGAGGTGTATAATTGTTAAAATTAAAACCACCTCCATTAAGAATGTATAAGACTGGAATTTATCACAAACATAAGAACTGACCAGATCTGCATGGATTTTCCAGGGTATGACCAAAAGTTCTTAAAATATATTTAAGCTAGATGACATTTTTGAAAACTCTCAATGTCATTCAGAGCTGAAAATAGAATAATTGGATTTAATATTCACCTTATTATTCAAACAAAGTGGCTCACCTGGTTCTGGTGCACCTTCTAAAACAGCTTGGATAGAAGAATAGCACGAGAAATTTAACTGTAAGAATTTTAGCAAAATTGAGAAAAATAGGATAGGGACATTGGAAGCTTTTGTCAATTTCTCTGTCAGTCAGGGCCAGTTACATTACTTACATGGATGACAGTACTTCATCTCTACCAATTGTGTATTGTAGATGATGCATTTAAATACTATTTTAAACGTGCCTGCTAGTGTATAGATGCATTAATTTTGTATTATGGCCTATATACTATTGAAAACAAATTACTTCTGTTTAAGAGCAGTGTGAGTGGCAAAAAAGGCAGTAAGACTTATGGAATGCAGTAATCTTAAAATAGTATGGATATCCCATGTTTATTGTATTATCTTTTGTTTACAAATGTAGTTTTTGTGTTTATTGCATGGAGCAAGCATAGGTAAAGGTAATGATCTTGCCTCAGGTGTCTTAAAAATTTTCAGGAAATTTATTAACACAAAAATGAAAAATTAATTCAGAATAACAAAACCCACACAAATATTTACTATTTTTTTTAATCTCTCTATTACTGTTAGCTTTAAAAAATCTATCTGTTTTGCTTAGTTAAAGAAAGGAATTGAAGTTAATAAGTTTTTGGAATAGGTAGGTCTTCTGATGAGACCCAGGTTCACTGAGAGCAGATCTGAATGTGTGCAAGGTAAGAAATGCAGAGAAAGTCTCTTATTAAAGAAATTATTGTCATCAGTATTCCTTACTGTGAAAGTGACATAGGATGCAAATATATGAGGAAATTTGGGGACTATGGTGGATTTCTGCCTCCCTCTGTAAAGCCATAAAAACAATAGTGTCAAAAAATGTAGCCATGTAAACAGAAAATTTAATTGCATTTAATTGCAACTGTTCAGTGGTGGAACATTTAAATCCAAAAGAGAGTCTATAATTGTTTCAGTTGCATTGACTGACTTTAACATTTACTTATACTGTAAATGTACAAAACTATCAATGAAAATGAGTGAACCTTATAAGGTGAAATGCACTGCACATAGCCACAATAGTAGAAAATAAGAGCTTTAATGCTGTGAAAATTCAGGAAAAAAAATCCTACCCCTTTCTTGTAGGCTAATTCAAGCAGTTAGGATGTAAGTTTTCCTTACATGCCTTTTTATTTACTTTCCCACAACAGAGATGAATGAATTTTTAAAGGATGTATGCTGCTGTGTTTAACATTTATATGCAATGGCTGAAAGTATTTTAATTCAGAAATGCATTCAAACTACTTATGCTTTCTTATCTATTTGTGTTTAGACTCAAATTTTAAATCAAGTGAAAAAATCTTACACTGAGTTTAATGGGAAAGGACTCAGGCCCTTATAGTGTTGCCATTACCAGAGTGTCTCTGTAACTGACTCCATGTGTGAGTCAATTGAAGTCAATGATGCTTCAAGAGGGCAGCTGAATCTGTCTATGCGAAGTCAACCTATGTCTTTGTAGCTAAGCATTGTGTTTGCATCAAAAATGCATCGATATGTTCTCTGAAGAACACAACGGGGACCTCTACTCTCAGGGTAGTATTTCTCTTCTCCTGCCATGTCCCCTCATGATTTTTCCTAATTCATGTGTATACATGCTCTGTCAAGAGGTTTTTAACATGACATGAGCTACTACATTCATTTTTCTGGACTTTGAAGGTGATGTATGCGTATGTTTACTGTGCTTTTTAAAAAGAAAGTGATGATGAAATGTTGTGGTGTGCAATTAGCATTTATTTCTCACTGTATATTATTGTTCTGTTACATGGTATGTTCTGTTATGATGTGCCCCACCCCTCACCCCAGATGGTTTGTCCCTTCCCTTGTCCTCCCTTCCCATTGGCTGGAGCCCCTATAAGAACCAGGGGCCGGAAGTGGGAAGGGCTCTTCCCTGGTTATCCCACATAAGCTTGGACCCTCCAGGTGGCCTGTTGCCTCTGGAGTGAATAAACTTGTATTATATGTAACCAGGGAGAGCCACCAGCAATTTCTTCGTCCTCCGTTTCCCTCAGCCATCCCCTGGGGAGTGCAGGGGATACACTTACCCTGGCAAGCCCTGACAGGGGATGGCTACAATGAAAAGGATATATGTAAATATAGAACTACTCTGTAAGCAACATGAATATAATAAAAATCTCTGTCAATAACTCTGTTATATCTACCAGTGGTTTAAAAGGTTAATTGTCTGAGTTTTATCTGATGGGTAGAGGTAATTAAAATGCAAGGGAATTTTGGGGTTTTCACCTAATTTTTCTCCTGTCTAAGTAAGAGGACAAGAAATAATTAAATCAAACTTTGCAGCTTCATCTGTACAATGGGGGAATGTGTGGTTACCCAAAACTTTAAAAGACATTCAGATGGACAGAGGTTTATATGTGCAACAGGACAGGACACAATTATCTTTGAGTAAATGCTTTTTAGACTTCAGGCTTTAGACTTTAGTTGTCACCCAGAGTTTTTCATATTTCCTTCTGATTGTCTAACCCAGAGGTCATCGGACACTTCCCCAGGATGACAAAAAGAAGGTTCAAGCTTCAGAGTTGCCTGAACAAATTTAGAAAAACAGGTTGAGGTTGTTTGATTGGAAAAGCAGAGTATTGGGCAAGACAGAGAAGGCAAAAGGAATCTCCCTGAATTAAGTTTGCTGTACTGAAAAGAGGTTTAGTAGATAGGTAGTGAACATCAGTAAAAACATTACACTTAGTTTCACCTCTGCTCTGAAATCTGGCCATAAGCTAGAAAAGGACTTTCAAGGAAGGGGGCAGGAACTGATGGAGTTCAATAGAGTGCAGAAAGAGTATAAAAACAGAAGGATCTCTTAATACCTTCCCTACCAATTCTTGACTGTCTTATTGTCCCTTTGGTAACACTGAATAGTTGAACATTCCTTCTGCCTTGTTTTTTTATTTCCATGAAATTATATATCAGGCTGAGCATAAACACAGTATAAGTAGAAAGGTTAAAAGAAAGTTGCTGTTACGAGGCTATGTATTAGTCTTAAAGGCTGCTGGAGGGCTTCTAAAAGTTTCCTTGTTTCTCCCAAAGATCAGTTTAGATAGCATTGTTAATAAACACCATTTAGCATTTTAGCTGTTTATGTGTGTTTGGTGTCAAATGTACTTATTATGCAAGGTTTTAAATGTAACTAAAACATATTTTAATTAATAGGAGAAAAGATCAGAACAGACTTTTGAGACATGAAATAGGAAAGTGTTGGTTCTTTCTCCAACTTCATAGCAGAGCCACTACTAATGACTTCTGACTGCCAAATGCAAACAGAAGGCACAGTCGTAAGGTCCATTTTTAATTGTTACTTCTCTGGCAGGCGGACATACCACTTACCCTGCTGAAAAGCATCTGGACAGGCTATTCTGGCTGCACAATTGCAGGTTAGAGAGAAAACAGTCTTTGGGCCATTGGTGAGTCTGAAACTTTATAACAGGATATCATAGATAAAAAAATTCTCTTGATTCTTTCCACATCATCTGTGGGGAAGCTACAAAGAAGGAATGCTATTGAAACAGCTGATATTACTAGAAAAGAGAAAGTCCAGCTTCACTTTGTGGATATGAAAGAGCAGAACTTGCTGGCTTTCAAAACACTGCTTTGCAGGCATTCAGAAAGCCTGCATTTCTGGTTTTAATCTTGCCTATCCTAAAACACATGCTAAACAGTATTTTCATGTTAAAATTGAATGTCTGGATAATGACTCTTCTAGCTTGTGTACAGCTTTAGGTGTCCATTAGTGCTTACATAACTATGCAACTGTGATCAGATGAAGGTCTGCAGTATTTTTTAAAAAGTCTGTAGGTTTTTATTAAAAATCATCAAACTATGTCTTGAAGTGGTTGGCTATTGTTAGGAAAACTAAATTAACATTTTTGTAATTTTAAATCTCCCATTTTAAAATGCAATTTTTTGTTAATATTAAAGATTTTATAGATAAAGATTAGAAAAATTTTGATGAGGAATATGACAGCCCTATTTATTTTCTGGTAATATTTTCAAAAAAGTCTTCAAAATTTCATGTTAATTTCCAGATTATATAGATCTTTTTCTGCTTGTTACTGGTCATTAACAGAATCTTTTACTGTGTCCTTGCAGTGTAAACTTTTGATACTAGACCATGCAATTCCTGTAATAGGAAACCATCTGGGTTACTGTGCTGAAAGTGGTATTGTTGTAGATTTATATTGTGGCTTGCTGTAAACTTTGTTGACAGACCCCTTGATGTCACGTATTTATCATTAGTTCTCCACGAATTCAGTGGGAGGATAGCAACTTGTGAAAATATTTATCTGAATGTGCAAAACAGAGTATCTTATTTTTTAGTCTGTACAAGACCCAACAGTAAAATAAAAACATTGGTAAAAGATCTAGGTGAAGTAAATAATGACAAGCTCATCTCATTTAGTTAGAAATGTCATGTGATGGTTGGATGACATTAGTTGAAAACATAACCAACCACAGGTGATGGAAACTATCTTTTCAAGGCATTTGAATATTGTAGCAAGCATTTAATCTTGTTTGATATTGTTTGATATTGCCATCTCTGATTAGTCCTTATAGGACTTACCCATTTGGTTGTTTGATTAATGTATTCTTGCATATTTTTAAGACCTCTATTTGCATGTATGTACATAAATTTTACAACTTTCCTTCCTACATTTGGTCTGTGGACAGACCTGCTAGCGTTAAACACACAGTCTTCAGCCATGTCTCAGCTTTTTCTTGCTGTTGAAGTCAGTCTGGAGTGTTTCTCTGCAGTCTTCCTTCTAGTCCCATTAATCATGGGTGGGCTTTTGCTTTGTCGAAAGTGCTCATTCATAAAATCAGATTTGTTCTGATTTTAGGGGAGTTTCTCCTATACCTGACCAATTTTTCCTTCTTTTAAAAGCACCTATTAACTGGTTCCTTACTTCCTTTTTGTCAGGAACTGCCTTCAAAATCTGAAGTTTTCTGTGCTCTATTCATGATGTCCTAAGTTCCACATGCATACTCCATCATTGTTTCCATATGCAATTCTTATTTCCTCTGGCTGTTCTTCGCCACAAAATCTACCACACAGTACTTTATACAAGAACATGTTCCACCATGTACCTGTTCTAGTGTGTACAAACACACAACTGTTTCAGCAAGAGATTTTTTGACAGGAGGGTAAAAAAGAAGTTGAGATTCACCTTGCTTTCTTTCCTCCCTCAGCAGTTACCAGGAGCAATGAGAGTGGGACAGTCTCATGAGGAGGCCTGATCTGGGGGCTCAGTGTAACACAGGCAGAGCCCTTGTCAAAATTTAGGCAGGGACAAGATCCATCTACCACACTGTGACCATCAAGCACATGACAGGTTACAAGCCTGGCCCAAGATCAAGCCAGAAACCCACAAAGCAAGTCAGGAACAGCAGGAGACACACCTCAGGACATGTTTGGGTGCTGCAATCTGAGCCTGCATGAAGACCCTCTGGCCATAGGCTGAGAGAGGCTGGCTAGGAGTACTGATGGGGCTGGTCAAGACAAGTGTGCCCATACTTAGGCTCCTGACAATAGTCATGTCCATTTTCTTTTCCAAAGACTATCTCTTAAAGGGGGAGAAAAAGGTACCTTTCTGCTAAAATCTGCTTCTCTGTGGTTTCTGTGACTAGGGTTGCTTGGATGCCATTTAATTTTGACTCAAGTAGTTGGCTGTTCATCACTAGGCTGTCATTCTCTTTCTTTCTGCTCAGTTATCACTTGCAATAAAACCTTCAGAAAAACTGTCGCAACTACAACATCAGCTAGCAAAGCATAGACCAGCATCCTTATTCAATTACTTTAGCCGAGCAAGGATTGGTTCCTTCTTTAAGACAAGTCTCTCACAAACTCTTGTCTCACTTCTGTATTTTATTTGTCAGATGGTTTGCATGCTAATAAAAAAATTTATTCTGAAGAATATTGTCAATATCTAGTTCCTTTATTGATGTCTTTCATGAAAGGCTGGCACTGGCAAATGCTGTAAGAAGTAGAAGCATGCAATCATTACCCATGCTGCTCATTCAGCTGCAATTGAACTCAATGATGTGACAGTATTCTTTCTGCATTTGAGAAAATTTTGCTTTGGATATTTCAGTGAATATCTGTATTTATATTTGTGTACAACTGACAGCTGTCTGTGGGCTTACAAGACAAGGAGAGAACATGATCGCATCAGCAATACTAAAAGGATAGATAGAAAGTTTTATTAGTCCTAATTCAGTGATGCACCCTGGATGCCTGTGGTACAGCCTCTGATGTGACACAATTGCTTTTAGATATATCTTTATCTGGAATAGTGTTTTCCCAAATTCACAGGGGTGCAACTGCAGTAAATTGGATGTCATATATCAAAATACAATTGAACTGGCATGAATGGATTCTTTAAATGCTCTGGGTAAACTAGCATGCTCTTTAACCAATACCCAATGCTCTTTATCTGCATTCAGGTAGTCTAGTGACATTTGTCTGCTAGGTTACAAAGTGCTGGTATAGCAAGGTACTGGGGATGCTCAGCTAGGAGAGTTGAATCCTTTTGAGTTCCTTTCTAAATGGACATTGATTTTTGACTTTTCAGTCAACTTCCAGATAGTTTAGAAGACAGTACTGGCTTACCCACTGGGATACAAAGTATTATTCTCTTTATGCCTCCCTGGATAGGAGAAATAAGAAAGAGAAATGATGTAAGGCACCAAGGGCTGTAAGGCACCATGGAGCTCCCTGTGTCCTTCTGCATTCAGTAAAGAGCAACCAAACAAAAAAACCACTTTCATTGTCATCGAATGACTTCAACAGTGAGCTGCTGGTCCATAAATACTAATTCTTTTACCAGGTAGCATGTAACCTGGAACACAAACTGGCCAAGTCTGTTAGCTGACTTGACATTGAAATTATACTTTCATTTAAAAAGACTGGTTTACTCACTGAAAAACTTCTGGGCTTGCTTCTTAGTTTATAATTGTGCAGCATATTTTAAAGATGCATTAAAATATGGATGCATTTGTCAGTACATCTATGCCACAGGCACATAATTTTTTTGCTGTGTCTTACTCTCTTATTTCTCTTCTTTTCCAGCATGAAAATTCTGTTTTCTTTTTTTCTTGATAATTCTTGTATTTCATTACTGCTAATAATACCTATTTTACTTTTCATGACAGTTAAAAAGGATATATCAGCTTGCTAACTGGCAGAGAACAAAACCTCTGCTTATTTACAGACTTGCATAATCAAATTTGTTTTGTTGTATAAGCACATCCTTTTTTTTAAGTACATTACTAGACTGCACTGTTTCCCCTTTATCATTGATTGAATTGGTTATTTAGTGACAAATATCATAATGATTCTACTGATGTTTATGGAACTACAAAGGAGTATTCAATATTTTTACTGCCTTAGAAAAAGGCTTTATTTTAGTTTTACTCTGCACACTTTCCTTGGTAAACTGAAAAAGTAAAAGAGCAAACAGTAGGAAATCATTAGTTGTATTGACAGGTCAATGCATGAGACTATTCCTATAGACTTTAGACTTGCTATCTTTTTAAAGATAAAAGATAACATAATTGCATATTTTTTCATGGTCTTGCTCTCCAAAGAGAATGTATTTTTGTAAATAGGGTAATTTTTGCTGATTGGGTCCACAAGTGTTCTCAGAAATTGCAGCTGTAGAAATATTTACGTACTGGTGTAAGGTTTTATACAGATTTTCCAAAAATTGGGAACCAACCCACTGTTCTGCCACTAAAGTAAGCATGGATATCTATATATTTTTGCTTCATCTCAACTTTCAGTTCATTGAAACATCTGTCAACAAGATGCCTCTTTCCAACTGGATGGAGAATTATTCTTTGAATAAAGCAACATCATGCAGTGCCCCCTGTGGAATCCTTTGACAGTGAGAGGAAGCTATAATATTGTCAATAAAAATTGTTCCCACAATTTTGCATCAGATTTACCGGTTTCCATTTAAATTTCTAAAACTGCAGCCTTACTGAAAATTATATTTGAATTGGTAAGAGGTGCCAAACATCAAAAGATATGCTGCGGTGATGTTCAGGTACAGATATTACTTTTAAAATTTGAAACAGCATTCTTTGAGAAATTCCAGTGTTTCTCAATGAAAATATGCATGTTGTTGTTTCCTTGCTTGGAGTCTGGTACAATACTTTTTCCCAAAAGTAAGCTTTACTAGAAAACTTAATACAGTTTGGATTAGGATCTTCATTTGTGAATGTCTTGTACATTTACAGATGATAAATATTTTTTTGACCTATCATTTGATTGCAGAAAAAATCTGCTATTGGAAACAGTGATGTTGTAGCATTTCTTCTAAACAGAAGCATGCTTAATGGTCAATAAAATGAGCTCTTGGCAGTCATTCAATTTGATGATTAAAGAATTCCTGCCTTTACAATAACAATGTTATAGCACCAAATAGCATTAGGAAACTGACTGCACTGATTGGTTTGCAATGAGTCATAGCTATGCAATTATGGCTTTGTAATTACCCAGGCATGACATCATAAAGCAAACTGTCACAATACAGACGTAAAAATTATTTTTAAAAGCTGTTTGGTTAGTTTAAAAAGGTCAGTGTGCTGTGAGTATCCTGTGTGTGACATGTCTTTTGCATTGTTATTCGTATCTTATGGTCAGGTGAGGTTTCCATTTTAAGTCTTGAGAGGTAATTTTGCTGATACCAGTTTAACTGAAGTAAAAAATAAAATAAAATGAAATAAAAAAAAACAATGGATGGGAGACTTGACATTTTCAGTGGGTCTAGCTTTTGTCTGCTTTTCATCAAGGACCAAAAAATTCTGGAGCATGTTGTTGTCCCTAGCTGACTGCTTTTGTCATTGCTCTGTAATGCGAGAGCTCAGAGAACTGGCGGATTTAATATTTCATTCCATGTTCCAGTATACTTCTTATTTCCTACACTGAGTTTCTAATTGCCATACTATGGTCCTCAGAATTCCAGTGTCCTATTGACTAAATCCAAAGGTGCCAAATAGTATTAGCTGCTAGATGCTTCATCAGCTTTCAAGTGTTTGACTGTTCCCTGAATATGTCTTAAGACATTAAAAAGAAGAAAAGTTCCCAAATTAAAAAAAAAAAAAAAAAAAAAAGAAATATATTAAAGGAAGACACCACTATATCTTAACTCCCCTGTCTACCTTTATGCATAACTACTCTATAGCCCACTTCAGTCTCTTGCCTGCCTGTCTTCTTGTTTTACAAGAATACTGTTACTAGATTCATATTGTTGACCTGTTGTATTTCCTATGGGCATAGATATCAGCATTAGAGCCCCAATGCTTCACCTTGTTCTATCCTGTTCTGAGAAGCTTCATCATTTTTCTTGTAATCAATCCCTGAAGTTTTGGTGGGTATTCTAAAGCCATTTTAAGTGAACTGCACTAGCCAGAACACCCTCTCTCTCCTGTTATTGTTTGAGGTAAAAATATTAGTACTGCAAAAAAAGGAACCTAAAATTCAAAGGGAAACAAGAGTGGAAGTGAATCTGCTAAGTTTTTATGAAAAATGTGGGAGACAGACAGACAAATCATAGGCAAAATCACCGTAAAATCTCAATATTTTGTACTAAAATCTCAATAATTTGTACTAAAATCTCAGTATTCTGAGTTTATTACCACATAAAATGTTGTAACCACCAGGCTATAGAGCTTATGTCTCTTTTTAATCACTTAATCCACAAATACAATTAAACATGAGCTCAACCTGTGCATGTTCTCTAGTCTTGACTTTGCTTATGAAAATAATTTCCAACAATGTCTTCTTCAGTACCTAGCACTATTCTGTAGAAAAAAACAGTGAAACTTGGAAAAATATTTTTCATCCCTTGCCAGGAACTTTTTCAGTGTTTACCTTTGGCATCCAAAATGATCCCTTTCTGGTTTGAGCAAACAGCACTGATTTCTTCACTCTTTGTGAATTCAAATAAAACTAGATAAAATGTTGCTCTAGATGTTTTGTGAAAATTGAGTGGGACAGTAAAGGGAGTCAGCTGGTTTTGTTCCATTTTCTCTGCTGGAAATGGAGGAAGACAAAGCTCCATAAACAGAATGCAAAGAAGGGTCCAGGCCTTGCTCCCTGCTTGGTACTGAGAGGAAGAAATATGAATTGACAGCCACCAACAAACGTGTCTTTTCATGCAGTGTTTCTTTGGATGCAGTTGAGAAGAGGCAGTGACAGGAGGAAAGCAGTATATCATACTTGTGAGATAGATTTCACGGGGCTAGTGAGTCTCAGACCCTGCGTCTCTCACATTCACTCTTAATTAACAACCCAGACTTCTGACTGCTGCCATTTCTCCACAGAAACTGTAGTTCTAACTCCTGTACCTTATGCTCCATGGACCTGTCAAGAGGCTGAAGTCAGATACCTGCTTATCTACAGGTAAAGAGGTATCTGTATGCACTTACACTGTTGAGATTACTGTGTATTTTCTGTTTGGAATTGCGTATAATCATAGAGCATGCTCTGTTTTGTCAGTACATTTTTCCTCCCTCCTTTTTTGTGGTTAGTAAGGTGCCTACTCTGAAGCATGAAAGTTCATCCCTGATCTACCTGGATGATATTTTTATCACAACCCTCCAAGTAACCTATCCCTTTTTTATGCTTTAGCCTTGGTTCATTAACTTTTCACCTGGGGAATGTAGTAAACAGAGAAAAATCAATTCTGACTCAATCCAGCTCTCTAAACTTTCTGGAGTTCTTGTTCAACACTGAAACCATGACCCTGGAGACTCCTCTTTCATAGAGAATATATATTAACTTTGTCAGTCAGTCTGATTAAATCTCTCTCTCCCCCTCTCTCTCTCTGTCTTCTAGGCTCTTTTTAGCCTCTTTTTATGTCAGCCCTTACTGAAATGAGACATAACAGAACCACACCAGTTTTACCCTTAGGAGATAGCTGCAGATATTACTTGATTGATGGCTACCTTATTTTTCTTCTGAACTTGTTTTTACTCCTGTCACCTCTTCTTTCCCTGAAATCAGGTAAGAAAAGGTAGACAGGAAGTAGGTTCCATTAAAAATTCATATTGTGCACCTCTGCAGCAGTAAAAACAAAAGTATCCCTTATTCTGAAGTATAAACTATCTGGGGCAGCAAATGTTATTGTTTCAAGGGAATTCTAAATAAGACAATACATAGGACCTTCAAGACCAGAGTTAATTGAAACTTCTCCCAGGTATAGTACATCAGAATGGAATTTCTAAAACTCTCAGAGCAGAGGAATAATGTTTTTCACATTGCTTTATATCTTACTCCACATAAAAAAGACACAAGACAAAGAAACCAAACAAAACAATGATAGCAAAGCTTCCTCCACAAATATTTATACCTGCTTAAACTTGTAGTTAAAAAAAAAAGTATCGAAACATTAATACAACGTACAAAGTTATCATCCAAGCAGCAATAGTTTATGTTCTGACATATGGAATGCCACCTTACATTGTGTCAAAATAATTTTGTTAAAATTTTAGGCCGTATTCCTCATGTTGTTCTTAGATGACAGGAAAGATATGAATACACTAATTTGGTTATCAGTATAGCATAGTCTAGTTTAATTACCCTTGAAGAGTTGCACTACAATAGTCCTTTATTTCTCCTAGAACCTTTACTGGCTCTGAGGTTTTTACACAGCAGTGAACTGCTCCTTACCTATAGACGCTAGTTACTTCTTACATAACAAAACTTCTGACTTCCATACTGACCTGAACAGCATTGGGTTTTGACATCATATAAAAATGACCAAATTTTGCAGACTGTCTCTGAATCCTCTGTATCGTAAGTTCATTTCATAGGTGACTGGAGACTCAGAACCACAGCTTAGGTCTTGGAAAACTCTTTGTGCATGTGAACTCAGGCAACCTGCAGAAAATCTTCTCCTCTTTCTTGTAATAGAAGTACCGTGTTCCAGATATTGATCTTAATCTGAATGCAATATTGTATTTTGGGATCTCTTCTATAAGCTGGTGCATTTATGTCAGAGGCTTGTGTCCTATCAACTCCACCCTATCTGATAGCAATTAAAGGTCTAGAAGCATGCTGGGAGATCAGATGATTATTATATTTTCTCTGAACTGATGGAAACAGCATTGGGTATGTATAACAGGAAAATCTGATCAATGAGTACTGCACCCATTAGCAAACCTGCATTGGAAGGCAGTGTGATGACCATTTTGATAGAGATGTTACATTTTCATCCCATAACTCAGAAGCAGATGCACACAGCAAATGCTACAGCATAAGAAGCCAGTAGGTCCATCCAGTTGGCCCTATTTCTACCAGAGGTCAATGCCAAAATCTTTGGAGGAGGTAATAAAGCCTGTGTTAGGTACCTGATTTTGTAATAATAGGGGTAAATTTCTTCGTGATTCCAGCTGGTGATCAGTTTATGTCTTGAAACTCTGTGGATACACTCAATAATTTTTTTTCTTGTTGGCAGCATCTAGTAATTAGAAAGCAAACAAATCCAGTAACATTAGAAGCACCACTGAAACACTACATAACTCATCTTGGAAAATTATGGGTTTGTTTTTATTTTTTAAAAATAATGTTAGAGATGACATTAGCATGGAATTTTCAAAACTTAAGGGCTGTTTTAATAAACATCTAATGTCAAAGTCAACAGTGGAAAAAGCAAATGTAGATTTTTATTTACTGCTTCTGCATCATAATCATGGTCCTCAACCAGAGACAGGAGCCATTATGTATAATACCGTGAAGGAGGAAAGACAAAAAGCTATAATTTGCAGTTGATAAACCTGTATTTACAATATAATACAAATTATTTATTCTCCTCTCACAGGATAGAAGTGTTAATATTGTGAAGTATGGTATGGAATTGATGATTCCTAATGAAGGCATTATTGTTAGGTATCAGCAATGTGGTATGTTGTGACTCAGTAAGTAAGTTATGCCACCATTATATTCATTAGTCTCAAGACAGCATTTCATTCCAGACAGGATCCATCCTAGGGTGATGAAATACCTGGCAGATGAGCTCACTGAGCCATTCTCCATCATTTACCAACAGTCTTGGCTCACTGGAGAGGTCCCAGATGACTGGAAGTTGGCCAATGTGACACCCATCTACAAGAGGGGCCGGAAGGAGGATCCAGGAAATTACTGGCCTGTCAGCCTGACCTCGGTTTCAGGTAAAATTACGGAGCAGATAACCTTGAGTGCAATCACACTGCACCTACAGGATGATCAGGAGATTAGATCCAGTCAGCACGGATTTAGGAATAGCAGGTCCTGTCTGACCAAGCTAATCTCCTTCTGTGACCAGGTGACTCACCTGATGAATGAGGGGAAGGCTGTGGGTGGACTTCAGCAAAGCCTTTGACACTGTCTCCCATAGTAACCTCCTGGAAAAGCTGGTAGCCTGCAGCTTGGACAGGTGCACTCTTCTCAGGGTTGGTAACTGGTTGTGGGTCGAGCCCAGAGAGTGGTGGTGAATGGTGCCACATCCAGTTGGCAGACGGTAACTAGTGATGTCTCTCAAGGATCGGTGTTGGGCCTGGTCCTGTTTAATATCTTTATTGATGATCTGGACGAGGAGATTGAGTCCACCATCAGTAAGTTTGCAAATGACCCCAAGTTGGGAGCAAGTGTCAATCTGTTAGAGAGTAGGAGGGTTCTGCGGAGGGACCTGGACAGGCTGGATAGATGGGCAGATTCTAATAGGATGGGATTTAACAAGTCTAAGTGCTGGGTTCTTCACTGTGGTCACAACAACCCCATGCAGAGTTATAGGCTGGGGACAGAGTGGCTGGAGAGCAGCCAGACAGAAAGAGACCTGAGGGTACTGGTAGACAGCCAACTGAACATGAGCCAGCAGTGTGTCCAGGTGGCCAAGAAGGCCAATGGCATCCTGTCTTGTATCAGGAATAGTGTGTCCAGTAGGACTAGGGAAGTTATCCTTCCCCTGTATTCAGCACTGATGAGGCTGCACCTTGACTACTGTGCCCAGTTCTGGGGTCCTCAACTTAAGAAAGATGTTGAGATGCTCAAACGTGTCCAGAGAAGGACGACAAGGATGGTGAAGGGACCAGAGCACAATTCCTATGAAGAAAGGCTGAGGGAGCTGGAATTGTTTAGCTTGGAGAAGAGAAGGCTCAAGGGAGACCTTATTGCTCTCTACAACTATCTAAAAGGAGGTTGTGGCCAGGCAGGGGTTGGTCTCTTCTCTCAGGCTACCAGGCTACAGAACAAGAGGGCACAGTCTTAGGCTGTGACAGGAGAGGTTTAGGTTGGATGTTAGGAAAAAATTCTTCACAGAGAAAGTGGTTGACAACTGGAATGGACTGCCCAGGGAGGTGGTGGAGTCACCGTCCTTGGAAGTGTTTAAAAAGAGGCTGGATGAGGCACTTAGTGCCAGGGTTTAGTGATGGTGTAGGTAATAGGTTGGTAGTAGATAAGGTAATAGATAATAGGTAGGTAATAGGTAATAGGTTGGGCTTGATGATGTCAGAGGTCTTTTCCAAACTTGTTAATTCTGTGATTCTGTGATTCCATTGTAACATATCTTTAATTGTTCCCTAAGTGATCAAAAAAGTGTGATGCTTCACAGAATGATCCATTAAGCAAAAGGTGAACCAAGGAATACTGGAAATGTGGAAACATTTTAACATATTTTAACGTATTATCTCCTGGAAGTATGAAACATTTATTTCCAGAATTCTTATTTTTCTTCCAATTTTTCCTCACTCCCGTGAATTGTACACATTGTTTTGAGGGAACTGGTGTGTGCTTTTGCAAGACATTATGAGATCTCATGCAGAATGCATTTTTCCAGTGTTATTCCCTTTTTTTAAAAAAAAAAATCTCAAGATTGTCACACCTGAAAGGACTTAAGGAAAAAAAAAGTTAAAAATTTGGAAGAATTGTAAGAAAAACCAATTAACCAGTCTGTCTGCTCAAAACTGCAAAGGCAGTGACAGCTGCAATGCTTGTGTTGGTGAATTTACACTCTCCTTTCTACCACTATGCTACTTCCTGTAGTCTGCCCATATTACTTACTTAGCATGTTAAATAAAGTACAGTGTGGGAGAAACTAACATCAGAAGACAAGAGAATGCTTACAGGTGACTGTGAACAGGAGTAGTGCAAGTGGATGTGAGTTAGGATTAAGGTTCTAGGCTTGTATAAAATTTCAGACCTTAACATGAAATGTAAATTTGAAAAAATGGACAGAATCACAGAATCAACCTTTCACCTAACACCACCTCATCAACTAGACAAAGATTTCATTCTATTTTATAAGTGGTCAGTGAAAAGATAGGATAAATAATGACACCAGAAGCACTCGAATAACTGAGAAACATATTTTTATTACTTTGATTTAGAGTAGGAATAGTTATTTTATTAAACAATCTGATTTTAAGATGAGAAATATGTGACTAAACAATTGTCTACATTATTGAACTGAGTAATCGACCATTACCCTATAACTTGGGAATATGACAAAATATTCCATTTCATTTTCAAAAATCTAACCTGAAGGATATTTTAACCACATAAATGGATTTAACCACAGGAAAATCCTCCCAGTTAGCAACAACAGAGAACCTGCTCAGACTCAAGGGCAAAAATCCAACCTAAGAACTCAGAATGAAATTTACTAACAGTAGTATACATGAACTAGAAAATGGTATTATCTTCTGTGAAAATTATGTTGCTCCCTTACATTTGCACATGAAGTTTTATGTCTGAATTGCAAAAAAAAAAAGGCTTTCATAAGCTGAACAAACAATAGACTTGTAACTTAAGAAGCTTTAAGAACTCTTCCTTGGTCATATTTACAACTCTGCAATAGTTTCATATATATATTTGAAATATATTAATTGAGTTGAATTGCAGAGAGGGCTGTAATGTAATCCTAGCAATACTAGTAATGCTTTTTGATTGAAAAATGTTTTACAATAAGAATCTCAGACTAGATTTTGAGGTGAGGATACTTTCAAGAGATTTAAAAAATGACAGATGGCCTTTAGAGTTTATAGTACAAAATTAGGAGCAAAATAAAAACCTTTGGCAATTATGAATGACAGAAGGAGCAGAACATGAACTGCAGGCCCTTTTATTCTAACCAAGTAAGAACTTTTGATAGGGAGATAGACTGATGTCAAATTAACACTCCTACCCATTTGCACCCATTTGGAGCAGCTTACACAAAACATTCCCTAGTAAACCACACAAACCCCCACCTTTTAAAATCAGCACATCTCAGAAAGGAAAAGATAAGCTTTCATCTGACAAGAGTTTTGTGTAAAGGATTCAAACAACTAGCTTTGAGAAGACTAGCTCTGAAACAAGCTACAAAAGTAAATTTTAACAAAGGACAACTACCTAATTTTACGGAGTGGAAACCTTTATCTCTTCTTTAGTATCATCTGATCAAAGCCAAGGAAGAATTAGTCCAGGACCAAGAGCACAAAGATCATAGTTTGTGATGACTCCTAGCATGAGTGCTTGGGACAAGGTACTTGGGACAAGAAAACAGGCAGCAGAGGATCTACCAGAAAGAAACCCAGAAAGAGTAATGTTGTACATCCAGTATCTCATTGGGTATACAGCCTTAACTGAAAAGAAAATTTTGTAAGCTAAACTAGAAAATACGTTGGGGTTGATGGAGTGAAACAATGTGACTATGCAACCTGCAACTTTGAGTGCAACATGTATATGACATTCAATATGGAAAAAGAACTAGTTGAAAGAAGTCTTATTGGAATAAACCACTCTTTTTTTCATCTCCAAAACTCCAAAATATACTGACACCCTAGTGCTCTGGTGTGAAAAAAGAGAATAAGTTTTCTGATAAGCCACTGTTAAAGGCAGACAAACTTAGAAAAGCATACCTTTCAGAGTGCAACACTGCTATTTTTCTAAGAATTGGGAAAAGAATCTATCAACATGCCATGATCCCTTTCTGTTTCTAAAAAAGAGGTTCAATACTCTGGCAATACATGAGGCAGGACTTGGTGGCTCATTTCTAAGAGGCAGCTGATGATTTGGGCTAAGTCAGGCTGTAAGAAACAAATATTGAAAATACTCTTCTACAATTGTGGACACTACGTGCAAATTCTAAGTATGCAAAAAACATGGTGAGCTTACAGCAGTAAGTCAGGTTTGTTCATTTTAATAACAGAATAGTCACAATCAATTGCTACTTTTATTTCTGGGAAGACGATTTGGCAAGGAACATGATCAGGAAATTGAAGGAAATATTCAGACAATGAGCCACAGTACACTTCAGGAGAATTCACACAACTGACTGCCAAATAACAGAAGAATAGAGCCAGCATTGAAGAAACAGACCAATGGAAAAGATGAAACAAGTGGGGATGATGTTACCTGGTGATGTTTAACCACTGCAACTCTCCTTTCCATGCTCCTTTCGTAACATGGATACTAGAGTGAAGATTTATGAGGTGGAGGACTAAATTATGCTTCTCAGACAGGCTGTTTCATACATATTTCCTTCTGTTTAGCACAAAAAATAATGAACAGCAGAAGAGGCTGAGGAATTACTTGTAAACAGACTAGTCAATCCTGCAGAAGACCTAGCAATCTACACCTATGACTTAACAACTGAGCAGGACTCAGCAGAGTTAAAAACAACCACAAAAGTAATTTTGAAAGGCAAGACTACATATCACATTGACATTTGACTCAGACATTCTATATTGGCCAGAGTTCAAATCAGTTCTGAAGAATGTTCTCGACAGTCATATAGAAGCTGGTGATACAACAGTATGTCTGTATCAACAGATAAAGAGGCTGACCTAAAGGGCATATGCATGTTGCCTCAGGAGTTGTTGTCTTGTTCAAGATGAGAGAGTCAGGAACTATACGAAAAACAGTTGAGCTGTCATGCAATGCTGGAATGCCAGAAAAATAGAAGAAAGCCCTGTACCAACTCCAAGGAAAAAAAAGGGCAGTTTTGATCTGTTTACTACCATATTGAAAGATACAAATCCCAGCAGACTTCAAAGGAATTATGATAGAGATTGCAGCTCAGGTTTGGGTGTTGTTTTAGCTCCTATATTAGTGTTTAATTGACAGAACAACTGTTTCACATCCACTGAAATTTCATGTGAATTTCCAGAGATTTTCACTTTCACATGCTTGCTTAGAAGCAAGAAGAACTGAAAATCTCAGTGCCTGGGTTGCCAGACCTTAGTTCCTATGTGAACAACAACTAAATCCCCTTTAAAAATCTGGAACCTTTCACCTGAAGTAACAGCAGTGCCGCTCAAGCTAAAAAATGTAACAAATATGTAGCAGGAGCAAAATGACTAGATGTAAAAGTGAAAAAACCCACAACTGGAGGATATTCAGGGCATCCCCACAGTGTTGGAAGAAATGACAGTACTTTGAGCCACAGCTAGAAACAAAACAAAAACTAAAATTAAAGGGAGAACACAAGATGATCCTGATTATTGATAATCAAGGCAACGCAGTACAAAGCAATATCAATAAAATGTTCTTTAACCTTAATTTCGATTTCACATCTGCCTCTGTAGGGAGCTGACAGACAGGTTAGACGCATAAAAGCAGAGATACAATACCAAATTATATTTTTTTCTTTTGCACGTTTTGCCAAAAGTTTTCATTACAAAAAATAGTAGAAAGCCTACTTTGTGAAAGCTTGTGAAAGCTTTGTGAAAGTGGTGAAACTTTTGCCATTTTTAAATTACTTTTTAAATCAATGGTCTTAAGCACACATAATAACTGTTGTACTTTTGAAAACATAAAGTCTTTCTGTTGCCTTCATTATATTTCTAGAATTCTAGCCTGCTCACTTAAAAAGGTTCCTACCAGGCCTTTCTTAGCAATGTTTACATTCTTTCTGAAGATAACAAGGGTAGCAAGACAAAATATGAGGCCCAGAACTCCTAGAGAAGCTCTGAGGGGCAAATCTAGGCGTGGTTTCAGGGAATTAGAAGGTTTCTGGTTGAATATCCTGGGAACACAGATACAAGAGGAATGCTGATTGGGCAAGTTAAGGGGTGTAGGGTTTTGAAGATTATAAATGTAAGGTGACAAGTAGATTTTATTCTCTCGCTCTCTCTCATCTCTTCTGGACTTTGGAAAACTTCCGTTAAATTGCTGTTCTTTTCTTTTCACCTCTATGAACTTGTTTGGAAGTTTTTTGTCTCCCTGATTTTAGGCAGACAATTCCTCTGATTTCCTTCAGAGGAATAATAGAGGTACTGAATTCAGCACTGAGGAAAAGCAAGTTATAGTTTAGGCAGTGGATGGTCACTCTTTTTATTTCATACTGCCTATAGCAATGTTTTGTAAGTTTTACAGCATTTCTGGCTTTATTGGTTTTGTTTCCTGTTCAATACATTGACATTTATAGATTTTCTCAGTGCAAATGGAAAGTTAATGTGATTAACTAAGATTAATTAACTAAGCTTACAAGTATTTGTTCATGAAATTATTTTCTGCTGTAAAGATGTGTAAGTAGCAAAGTAACAGATGCATTCCTATGCTTCTGACTAACTGACTAATTGCAATAAAAAAATATAATCAGAACATCTCTTCCTTTGAAATAGGAAACATTTTTAGTGTTATGGCCATTATCCGGTAATATGAAAGAACTCTATGCTCTCTTATAGAAGAAGTGCTTAGTGGCTTCAATATTGTGGAAATAGCAAATTATCAACAGGGTTGTTCTGCATTTTAGGGCTCTACTAAGGCAATTTGGAGCTGTTATGATAATATTATATAAGCATCCCTACTGCTCAATGTCTAGAATGCTGCCTTTCCTTTTTTTTTTTTTTTTTCACATAAGAGAGCCATCAGTTTATCTCAGAAATACCTCCCTCAGCAGGTGACCCCTGTGTGCCTGGCTGGGTAATGCATGCCAACTGCCAGTCTTTGAAAGGCAAAGGAGCATAGATGCCAACAGAAGTCCAGAGGGCAGATGTTAGGAAAAGCCCAAAATCTTGAGGCATCCTTTCACCACAGGTATGGTATGTTTCACTGTTAAAAAACATTTTACACACACAAGCATCTTCAATAATTTAATTTTTTTAAAAATTGCTATAAATAAAAACAGTTAATTGAAAATCAAAATATTAATTTCATAATCTTTCTCCTCCCAAGTTCACCCAAAATTATAACTCAAACACCTCTCAGCTTTACTCTCTTCTATTCTGCCTGCATTGATGTTGTGGTTTTAAGTAGCCAGAGATTTTTATTAGCTGGGCGGGCTATGAGAGAGGCTTCTTTAAGAAGCTGCTGGAATTCTCCCTGCTCTAAGCTATTCCAGGTCAGCTGACAACCCCTCTGTGATAACATATTTAAGAAGGAGAAGAGAAAAAAAAAAGCTAGGCAGAACATCATGGCCACTTAAGAGAGGAGAGGGAGAAGTTTGATTAACACCAAGGTCAGAGAGAGGAGAAAGAGAAGATGCCTTTAACACTGGAATAGGGCCTCAGCAAGCTGTGGGGGGATCTTAGGAACAAAGATTCATATGAACAGTTGTGGAAAGATTGGAAGATTTCTACGCCGGAGCAGAAAAATGCTGGAGGACAGAGGCTGTGATCCTGTGGGATGTTTGATGTCTGTGTCTGGAGCAGAGGGGCCTGATAGAGTCCTGTGGGCTGTGGGAAGAAGAGACTCACGCTGAATAGCAAAGCAGCATTTCTTGGGAGAACTGGTGGCCTGTAAGAATCCACACTGAAGCAGCCAAGCAGCTGGCACGTGAATGACTGCACCTATGGTAAAGTGACTCACGTGACAACAATACCCGAAAAAGCTGTTGTCAGTAACAAATCCGCTAAGAAGCAGTTTGCAACAGACTGTTTCCGTGGAGAAGACCCCACGAGGAAAACTGGGGTGGGACTCCCTCTCTCTTCTGAACAGCAGCAAAGAAAACCTCTGACTGTAACCACCCCCCCTCCCCCCACACACACACACCTGCCTTCCCGAGCTGCTGGGGGAAGGTGAAGGATCTTAAAAGGGAGGGGTGGGGGGAGAAAGTTGTCTGTAACATCTATCAAACTTCTAACTCTTAAACTCTTAAGCTCTGATTTTAGTAGTAGTTAATATTCTAAGTTAGAGCCTGTTTTGCTTCTGAAATAGTTAATAAACAGTTGCTTGTAATCCTTATCACAAAAGTAGAATTTTTTTTTCCTTCTCTGGGAAATTTTGGATCTATGTGTGGACTCTCGGCATTTAGCCAGAGTCAAACCACAACAATATGTTCAAATAACATATGTTCAATACATGCCATGAATTGCTGTGTTAATCCCTACTTGCTAAAGTTATGGTTTTCAAGTAGAAAAAAGTAATCTATTTTTCTCAGTTGCTGAAAGCATTGTGCTCACTTTACAGCTCAAATAATTTTTGCTCTTTTTTTAATATTTTAGGCCTTTCCACTGTTTATGCATGATAAAAAAATGTTTTCCTAAATGAAAACTTGAACTGTTAATACACATTATTTTACCAAATGGAGTTTGAGATATGAAGTTTTTGTGCAAATAATGAATGGGCTTCCCTTTTGACAGATTTTCTGGATGGTTGAACCTCCTTAGCTTTTAAATGGTAGGAAAAATAACTTCCATTTCTGAAGTAAAAATATGTTTTATGACCCAGTCTGACTGTCTTTGAGCAAATTTGTGTTCTGTGACAGAGTATGGGTTGACTCATGAGTAATTAGAAAAATAAGGAGCTATCAGCTGGCCGTCTTGTATAAGATCAAATTTGATAGTTTGGGGTTTTTTTTAGACCATGCTGGCCAACGCTTAAAGTGGAATTCATGTTAATATTGAAGTGGACACATGAAAAAAACACCTTCTACAACTCACTTTCTACTGACCCCAAATATTTTTCTTAAAAAAAAAAAAAAAGGAAAACGTGCCTGAACTAAGGTTGCCAGCTTTTCCAGACCCTTAACCCTGGCAGAAAAATGCTCTTTTTTTTCCACCGAAAGTGAAATAAATCGCATTCAAAAATGTTGTATAGCAGCAGCAAGCTGTGGCTGCTGCTGTTGTTGCGCTATTGAGTGTTAAGACACCTTTGAGTATGGTTGAGAGAGTGGGGAAAAAATAGAAACATTGTTGTGCAATCAATTTAGTATGTTGCAAGGTGATAATAGAATTGTAACTTACTAGACCATTTTCTCCTCACAAATCATAAATGTTTCTTAAAGGAACAAACAGCCCATAAACAGTTTCATTTGAAATACTACTTTTAAATTCTTTGGTGCTTCATTTTAAGCATGTTTACTTGACTATTAGCTCTCAGTGACTGCCAGATCTAACTACGTTGATTGCTTGTCCTTGGTATATACTCCTTCCTGGGGCTAACATCCTTCCTGCTATGCCCTGTCAACTTTTCGGTTAGATTGACTTGGGATATGGATCTCCTGTTGTCTTATCTCTACCTATCAGATAATTAATTAACCTCTCTGGTAAGCTTTGTATTCTTCTCTGCCTTTGATGGATCTTATAGTTTATCAGAACTGCAATTCATTAATATTGCGGATCCTTTGGTTAAGACTATGTCCTTAGGGCTCCAAGGTTTTTCTTGCACAGTGTATGCAGGAAAAGAAATACGATTGTGCTTTTCAAATCAGCAAGCAGTGAATCAATGTTCTTGTCCTTTCTTGCATGCTTACTCCCTAATTTCCATTTCTCTTTACTGCAGTTGTTGATGCCTGTAACCTTGTTATGCTTGCCTATTTTTCTCCTATTATTTTGTTTAGTTTGACTTTCCTGTCAAAAATGTCCTCAGAACATTGGTTACTTTAATATAATTTTTTAAACATTTTATCAGAGTTTCATATCCTCTGTATAGGACTTGAAAGCCTGAACTGCTGTATTCTTTTAGATTGATGTTTATTGCAGGTTGGAATTTAGGTATGTGTTCCAAGAAGACTGAGGTGATGATTCAGAGAAATTTTTCAGCAGAGATTAATAACCCTTGAAGCAGTAGCTTTATTCATAATCAGTGTCTGTATAATTGTTCAGTGCATGAATCAATGTCATCACTATTGTTCATCCCTGTGGCATAGAGTTAAATATAAGTAGTATAATACATAACCAAGTAAGATTAGTAGAGACTAGATGAGATAAAGTTCTTGTCTAGCCTCTAAAGGGAGGATAAAGATTTTCCTTATATTTCTAGGATTTTAGTCTGACTATATAGTTTCAAACATAAACCTAATTGTGAGGCCTTTCTCATGAGTTATAGAGAGATGTTTACATTCCTTCTGAAGATAACAAGGGTAGCAAGATGAAATAGAGGACCAGAACTGGAGGAGCTCAGAGGGAACAGATCCAGGGGTGGGTACAGGGATTTAGAAGGGTTCTGAGGACATATGGGTTAAACAAACTCTTGTTGGATACTTTAAGGGGCATAGAGTTTTTAAGATTTTAAGTGTAGGTTGATAAAGCTTCTCTCTCTCTTTTGGACCTTGGAAACTCCCATTAAAGTGCTGCACCTTTTCTTTACCTCTATTAATTTGTTTTGCAGTTTTTTGTTTCCCTGATTTTAGACATCACTAGCTTTGACATTGCAGTTTAATGGTTTGAAGTCAGTTTAGGAATAGTCTTTAGCCACGCAAGCCTGTTCTGCCAGGTCCTTTCTCCCATGAATTTGCATTTACATAATCTGGTATACGCAACATACAAAATATTTCTACATAGCAGTAGGAATAAACAAAAATATTACATACTGTTCTCTGAGATGCAAACGCAAAGCTTCTGCCTGTTCAATAAAGTAAGTCACTGATTGCTGCTCATTTGAAAGAAGTCTAAATTTTTATTGATGTAAAAATAATAGCACTTTTCCACTTTTTCCATATTTGTTACTTGTGTTCACTTTTTTAGCATTTAACAAGAATGTTGCCATATTTTGACAAAAGCACACATGTTGGAATTTGCTATCTCAATTAAAACTAAGAATACCTTTGAGTGATACCAATAACCTTTTGCCTGGGCTGAAATTAGTAACAGAATGAGTCCAACTGGTTCTTAGTGGGGCTATCATTTCCCCTGAAGCAAAGTCAGATAGTCCATGCCCACCTCTGAGCACTGTTTCAGACCCAGTGATTCCAGTTCATATCCTGCTTTCTCTGGTCACGCTTGTAGGTTTCTCAAGAAAAGATGGAAGCCTTTTCTTATGCTTCAGGAATGGCAGCAGAAGCTTTGCTAAAAGGTTGAAAAAAACTCAATGTGTGTGTTTTAGCAGATGTCAAATCCTTGATTCACACTACCTGATTTAATAGCTGGGCAGAGTTTCCAAACCATCCACTGGTATGCAATGATATCAGTAGATGGCCAGGAATTTCAATTATCATGAATATCTACAATTTCAGCCCACTTAATATTCTTATGAGGAATGTAATATTCCCAGTTCCGTTCAGCATTTTTACACGCTGTGTAATATGGTGTACTATCCACATTCAGAATTCTTTAGAAGTAATAAACCTGGATTGTACATTAAAATGTGATATGACTCCCAGATGTACCCTGTCTATTTTTTTGGCACTTGGCACTACACATTATTTTCCACTGGTTCAGATGACAGGCAGAGCCCATCTGAGGCAAAATGAAACAGTTTCCAACTGGTGGGCTTGATAGTGCAGGTGACATTAAATAATTAACAAGTTCTCTTTCAGAACCCTGCCTTGTGCTTTAATTAATATCGCTTCTTAAAATAAGAAGTTGTTTACCATTGCTGCTTCTGCAAGCTGATTGCTGCTTGCAAAAAACATCTGAGACATGACTATGCCCAGGGGATTGCTTTCACTTCATTGTTTGTAATAACTACAAACAAAGAGCTGCAAAAGCTCATCTCGCCATGAGGCATCCTGACAATCTGCCAGTTTAGTCACCAATAATAATGAGAGTGGCACAAGCAATAAGCTCAGCGCTAATCTAATGAGGGCCTGTTTCAATCGCCTATTGATATTACAGCAGCTGCTAAACACCCAATGTTCAGGACGTACATACAAGAGGTATGTATGCCTCCAACCAGTGGAAGGGTAATTACCCTCTCAATACAGCTTTACTCCTATCCAGAAGCTGTGTCACCTTTTTTAAATATAACTTCTGTTCCCCCCCAGTTAAATGATCCGGTCCAGCTCTGCTCAGGCAACAGTGTAAATCATCTGGGCTCCCCAGGTCATGGAGAAGGATGGAGAAGAGGCTGAGCTGGAGCTGGAGCTGAAGCAAGTGCCTGTGTGGAGCTGAAGGTGTATGTGATGTACTGAGCTGTCTGAGCTGAGCCCAGCTGATGTCACTTCCGTTGCTTAGTTCCTGCAGTGAATGCAATCATGAACAGATGGGCAAATGACATGATTTCACTGCTAATGAACTTCCCTACTGGGGAAGAGGACAGTGCATTACCCTTTTGTACTTCAGACTCTTAATTATCATTCTTAATGTTTGGTGTGGTGTTTCACATTTGTTTTCTGTGGTTGGTTTTTTTTGTTGTTGTTTTGTTTTGTTTTTCTCCCAGGGATAATTATTTCACATCTTTGAATTTTAAATTCTTTTGGAGATGGTTAACTAGTTCCTGCCTATTCAGGAAAGTTCTGAGTAGGTGGCAGAACAAAAGGGGTTTATTTCTAAATGGAAACAATTGTATATTAATGCACAGATCAAGAGAAAAAGAATTCTGTGATCGCCTGAGTTCTTAAATGGCATTATCTTCTTTCTGCAATTCCCATTTCCCTCCTTTCCAACAAGTTTTCTCAAAGCAGCATTTGTAGATGAAGAGCTTGTAGTACTGTGGTTCATACATCAGTTTAGGAGTAATGAGTAGGAAGAGATTGATTTAGAAAGGATTAAATAACATTTCTATGAGTCAAAGCACAAGCAAAATGAAACTCAGAAAAAATTGGTGCTCAGGTTCTAAATTTCGTATTTCACAGAACTAAACTGATAAATATACCTTCTGTATCCACTTGAAATATATGTCTCAGCATCAAAATATCATGACAGGAGTGATGCTAAGCACCCAACTATAGACAATTTTTCCCTGACTTCAGAAATATTGTTGAGACATAAGATGGGACACCTTGCACTTATGAGGAAAAAAAAGGTAAAAAGTCAATGGTTCATTCATCCTAGTCTGGATTTATTTTTCATTTTAAAATTCACAGACTAAACAAATCACAGAATACTGAGTTGAAGGGAACCCACAAGGATCTTCAAGTCCAACTTTTAAATGACTGGCCCATACAGGGAGTGAACCCACAACCTTAGCTTTACTAGCACCAGGCTCTATGATCATCTTTTGGATAAATAATTTGGACGAAGTGTATCTGTACTCCATGGTGTGATAATACCCTAATGCAAATGTGACAAGAGAATATTAACTTTGGAGATTCAGACAATGGACTGTTGTTTCTCTGCATAGTTGCTTCTCAGAATTTTAAAGTATATAATAGGATGTCTAAATTTCCCACTATTGGCATGTCAGCACTAATATGTAAATCTCTTTGCATTGTCTCCTTTTCATTTTATGCTGTTATTATGCAGCTAGTGACTTGGTCTAACTTTAACCACTTATATGAAGCATCTAAGTAAGAAAGTTGATCTCTCCAAATTATTCTCTCTTAGTCACAGCAAGTGTGAGAATCAGTCTTCCACAGTGTGTTTCAAAGTACTTAAGTGAGACATCTTAAAGGTAAACATTATCAGTGACTTCATAAGGAAGGAATAAAAAGGTCTGTTATGTCATAATAGAGACTGCAAATGACTCTCCTAATAGCGAGAAGCAATTGGAAGACTTAATGTCCTAATACATTATACAACTGCAATGAATTTTAAAAGGCTTAAAAAAAAGGGATGGGGGAAGAGGTGGGAGCAGGAGAAATAACCCTTGAGCTGCAGCTGCTAACATTGAACTCACTCTTGTGAAACCACTGAGTTTTGGTGCCGTAACTTTCCAGGAGCACAAAAAGGTTTACATTTTTAAAGTACCACAAACTGTTAATGGTTTCCACTGAAACAGATGGTAACATTATGATCATTTTTGCAATTAATGCTGACTGCAGATTGTTCTTGAGGCTGCAGTCATAGTTCTCCATTCTTTGTGCTACCTCAGTATTATTCTGTAATATGATTTATTTTACAAATTTCTGATAATCCCTTCTTCCTCAAGCTACTGAAAATGCTTAATATACTTGGAGATAGTATGAATTGCCTTCTCCTACTTTCATACCAAGATTCTTGCTAATTAAGACTTCTCTTTCTCCCGTGACATTGAAATTTACAATAATATGTGATCTTTTTCTCTGGAACGATTAAATTGGTGATTAGAAAGCTAAGCACATCTTAAAGATACTATTTCTGAAATAAACTGCATGGCTGCATATATCTGACACAATATATCTGATTTATTGAATAAGTGAGTACTTTCTGTTCATTTACTTGAGTTTCTCAACAATTTTCAATGCCGGCTAACCTGAGCAAGAGGGCTTTTTTGCTTGTTTTGGTTTGTTCGGGGGGTTTTGGCCCTCTAGTTTTTTGTTGTTGTTGTTTTGGGGTTTTATGCTGGGTTTTTTCCTTTTTTTTTTTTTAGCTGGGTGTGATGTCCTCACATGCATTGCACAGACTAAAACTGTCTTCTCTGCAGCCTTTTTTTCCTGTGTCCAGGAAACTCTGTATGGACCAGAGACCTATTTTGCAACGCCTTTGAAAATAAATATAATCCTGCTGTAAAAGGCAGAAAGCTTTTCCCTCTTGGAATAAATTTGGTGTAACATGAAAAGTGAGTAGTTTGTTTTGCAACTAATTCAGGTGGAAATAGAATCAGTGCTCCTGTTCTCCAAACATCAGTGAAATGCCTTGTTACATTAAAGGGAGATGTGTGGGAAGCAGGCAGGACTATTCCGCAGGCTGGTATCATAACTTAGCTTTTGCTATTAGAATTAAGAAGCTGAAGATAAAGTAGCTCAAAGGGAGATTTTCAAGAATAGCTGGAGAATTATAGACATTTGCGAGAACAAAACCAAGGAGCAAATGGATTGGGAGCACTTCTGCCCAGCTAAGGTTACAGCCAGTTAACTGTGTTAATCAGCTGCAACATGTCACCCTCATTCCCACACGCCCTGCCACAGCACGTGTATGCAAATACCCACAGCAGGCAGTGGGGAAAGCTGCGGTTCTTTCCCCAGAGCAGTTGGGCTCAGGTGACAAGGATCTGCTGAGAGGAGAACCAGCTGAAGCCAGACACCCACTAAGGGGCAGCATCTTGATGCAGAGCCTGGCATCTGGTCTTGCTCCCTGAGCATCATATGGGCCATTTTTTGCCAGGAAAGTCCCACAATGGGTCTACCCCAGGCTCAGCAATCACTGAAATATGACATTGATCAAGGACCTTCTTCCCCAGCAAAAGAAAGATTTTGTCACTTGAGTTGCAGTTTTCCCAGATCAATATTTATTAGGAACTTAGACCTTGGTGCTAGGCCTTCCAGAGAAAGAAAATGGTGTTGATGGGCTGCACCTTGACACTGTGAGAAGCAATTGCTCCTCCAACAGTCTGCTGTATTTTGGAAGGTATGTCTTCTAAATGCAGCAAGGAAAATGGCGCAGAGTGGAAAAACTGACAGAATTCCAGGATGCCTCATTAAAAAGTAATGAAGTTTTGTGAAATCCAGTTCATTGGAAAAGCTGAGATTGGTAGCTGGTTTCTGCTTTCAGAGCTTATGCAGGAGAACATATTAAAGTTACAGGTTAGCGGAGTGCAGATGTTTGTTTTTTCAGGAGTGGCATTGTACAGATGTAATTGTAACTAGAAGTGCTTCTTAGAGTCATATCATAATAAAATGCTGATAACTGTACAATTTTTCTTCACATGTAACTTTTGTAGTTACATATACTCCTTTTTTTCCATATAGTATTATTGTAAGTTGTTGAACTACTTTGCTGTGTAGATGAAGTATTTGTCTCCTGGGAATTTTTCTAAGAAAATTTGTAACAATGTTACAAAATTATTTTACCAATCAGGGGCCACAATAAGAGGCAATCATGTTTTATGTTTGTAAACAATGGGCGTTTTAATAATAGAAAAGTAGTTTTAAGAGGATTTTATTATTGTTGCAAGAGGAGAACTGAGATTTAATCTGCAGTAATGAATATCATATGATTTAAATTTCAGAGGGAAAAAGGTCACAGATAAAATCTTTCCAATTAAACACTACTGAAATAATAAAAGATATAATGCATTGAACTCTACCATATATCTTGAATATATATGTCAAAATATTTTTGAGGATGTTGCAAAGTGAACAATTTCTGGTTTACTGGAAATGTGCTCATCTGAGGCTAAAAATGATACCTTGTTCAGTTTTATTTTTGCTAAGTAAAAAGTATGTTAGCTAAAATAAAGTCAATAAAAACACTTCACAGCAAGAAATCTCATATGAGCCATGAAGGCCTTTTGCAACAACCATAGAAAATACCAGTAAACGTTTATCTTAGTATCTAACTTGGAATCTAAGTGTAAATCAAACTTGGGATCATAGAGTCATGACTTAAGTGAGACAAATAGAGTATTTGGAAAGATAGATGAAAATTTTTATCTTAATGCATTCATAAATATTTCAACTTTCATATGGATTACAAAAACAAATTTGAGGGATGCACAAGAAGTCTCATTAACATCTGCCTTTTTTTTCTTAGGAGGGACTGGCTAAAGAACCTTTTGCTTAGTTTGGGTATGATCTCATCACTGATCACTGTACATAGAAACTGTATGTAAGGTATATAGCATACAGAGAATCATATGTATTTATAAAACAAATACACTAATAGAGCTTTCCATTTAAATAAAATCAACAAATTAAATCTCGAATTGACATATGAGAAGGGCAAACACAAATGAAAATGAGAAAAGGGTCTCTAGAGAAACATCTTGTAATCACTTTGCATTAAGTTCATTTATCTGTGCAATGGGTGGGATTTATATCTGTCACATAATATTGTGATGCTTGTTTTATTAATATTTCTAAAAACCAGTGACATTACTTAATTAAACAGGCATGCAAGTATCTGGTGGTGTTATTTATCTGTCAACAACTGACATTCATAAAGATTCTGTTTTTCCTTTCCTCCTTGAAATGATGTCTTATTCATGACATTAAAAATAGAACTGCATGACAGGAAGTCACCTAGCTTACCTCTCCAGGTGATGGAACAATCTGCCTTTTCTGTGTCTAAGGCAAATATTTGCCCAGTTTATTGTTAGAGATGGTGCAATCTCTCAAGCAAATCTATAGTGGTTATGTATTCTTCTTAGTAGAAGCTTAGTATAAGTATATTCACTGCTGCAAAAAATAAGAGCTTTTTCATCTTTCTCTTTCTCAGCCTTTTTCTAGTCTATCCAGCCCTTGTTTCTTCCATTTTTCCTTGTGGACCATCTTCTTAATATCTCTAATAATTCTGATTGCTCTTCATTGGAGTCTATCCAGTTGCTCAGCATCTTTCTTAGAAGTGAAGTGTCCAAAACTGAAGGTGAAATTTCAGTAGAGGTTTTATACAAGCCAAAGCAATGAAGTTGCTTCATGCACAATCTTGCTGCCTATTTTCTCAAATTTATATCCTTATAAATCCTGTGATTGCTTGAGATGAAATTATTGACTCATATTCAGCTCATAATCAACCCTAAGGACAAGAGTCTTTTACAGGACTCCAATCCAGCCACCTCTTACACATATAGTATTTACACCTGATTTTACTGTTTAAAAGTAGTATCCTGCACTTGAACCTTAATATTTTCCCATAAGAACACACTGCAAGGCAGAAAATTTCACATTTGAGAACAAGTCAGATATTCTTTTCCTTGTAGGGGGGTTTTGTCTGTCGGCACATATTGTTTGCTTTCATTACTTTTGCCAATGAAATAATTATTTCATGCATTTATTAGCTCCAAAAAGAGTTGACTAAATAAAAATATTGACTACTAAGGTCATAATTCAGACAATGATTAACTCGAGATCACTCAAAGAAGAAAATTTGGCCAAAAGGGAACAGTACAGAAAGAAGCATTTGTGTGCTCTTTTATCTGTATTCTAATTTAATATGTTCCTAAGTAAGCAAATTACTCTTTATGAACTGTTTTCTGCTTTTTTTAAATTTTTTAAATCAACTGGACTCAACTTTGTACAGATCCACTTTGAAATACTATTTATCTCTTTTGAGACTGAAGTAACTCATCTGGAGGGTTGTAAAATTATAGAAATAACTGTAAACAAGAGAGATTTGCCACACTGTCAGCAATAAAAAACCCAGCTCTTATACTGTGCAATACAATTGCATTTATTATTAGTGTATAGTAGGATAAAAATAATACTAGAAAAAACCCATAATATATAGTGTTAAAAGAACATTTTTAACCATTTTTTCTCATCTTTGGTTAGTTGGTAATCACAGACATAACACTCATTAGCTACTTTTACATGGGAAATGCATCCATCAACCCTATTGTGTGAGCCACTGATGTAACTAGAGCAGTCAATCAAAGATGAAATGGAGCTGTACAATGAAAGAATTAATTCAGACACTAATAGACAAGAGGAAAAAAGCTTACATCCTGAAGTAGGAGATTACTAACCATAGCAACATAAACAAACACTTCTTGATGTCTTTATTTTCCAATTATATCAGATTATTTGCCAAACAATGAAGCAGATTGGGATACAGATTACCTTATATTTTTCTTATTTTTAGAATCACTTTTCTGTTGTTGTTGTTGATTTCCCTTCCAAATGGAGTCTTTGCTAGAAGAAATGTCCCACTATCCAGTTGTCACATACATTTGCACCGTAAACTCCTCACTGCTGGTGTTTTGTTCTGTTGTAAACACAGTGTATATAAATAAATTGAAGCAAAGAAAAGAAACCTAATGTAATGCTTTAGCTCTGAATAGTGAAAATATCCTGAAAGAACTTCTCTGCAGCCTGCATTTTTTATGTTTTTTAAAATGGCCATCTCCTGCAGAAACTCTGTTTTTAAATTTCACACAGTGATGGAGAGACGAAGCAGCAATCGAGCCTGTGTGTGCATTTCAGATGGATTAATATGTTTTGCTAGTTCAAAAAAAAAAAGAAATTGAATTTTGTAGAGACTGTTCCACAGTGATTGGAAAGAATTCATGTTGATTAAGAAGAAACTAGTGGAACTCTAGTTTTTGAGGAGATACTATCTAAAAAAAAACCCAAAGAAACATAACTGTGTTGTCTTTGACTGGTCTACAGGGATTGAGCTGAGACAAGGAAAAATTCTGGGGATGTGGTACCTACTGTAATGTGGTGGAAATTAATGTCTCATAAAATGCACTTAGAACAATAAGCATTCAAGATCATGGCAAAAATTCTTACCTTTTCTAGGCTGTTTATGAAAAACAAGCTGTCATTTACATTTATAAAGTCTTAAAAAATTTTTTTTAACTGACCATAGTCTTCTTCTGTAATCCTATCCTTCTAAAGCAAACAGAAACATAATTATAATCTGCAGTTGGTGCATGGCCAAATGAAATTAAGACTTGGATTTTAAATTAAAAAAAAGTACTCCAAAGAATTTTAATAGAAATTGTTAACTTCTTCATCAGCACTTGCTGTAATGTTACAACTCTTGTGGGTTTTTTTATTATTAAAGAAATTGTAACTGTCTTGGGATATGCAATAGTAAGTAATTTTTGTTCTATCATTTCATTTAGGTGTAATACTAAGTACATGCATGGTTTAGTCTCCAGGGTAGTTCCATTCTACTGATTTGCTCACTGAGAGTCTTTATTACTTTACTGTTCTAAGAACTCCAATTGTCGTCTCAGGAACTAAATATATATAGATATATTTATACATTAAATACATACACACACCTTACACACATTACATAAACACACACTAAAGATACTTATATTTATACATTTTATATATTTCGTGTCTATTCATACATATACATAAAAATTGCATCTATATATAATTAGGCTTGCTTTTCATTCAATTACATCTTTTTAATATTTGTTGATAAATTATATTAATTGCTAGTTGTCAATATACATAGTGTATTACAACAAGTTTTTATTTTTTTTTAATTTTTAGGATTAAGCAATACAATTGTGTTACATAAAACTTCAGGGAAACTTGAAGTCAAAATTCAATATTATCTCTTCAACATAGATCACTAGTGCACTTTTTGCAGCTCTCTGAAAGGATTATGTGAAAAACAAGAAGTTTCTTCCACAGTCTGCAGAAAATATATGGTATCACATTGGATGAGGCTTGTAATTCTGGACATTTTTACTTGTTCCTGGGACAAGTATCATTTGCTTTCTCACAGTCCCCTATTCTGGTTTCCTGTCCAGCCAGGGTGGGAGCTGTTCCTTTCCTTAGATCAGTGACATAATGTACACAGCAGTGGTGCAGTTTTTTAACGTAGGAGGCTAAGGAGAAATCCTGGGATGAGGTTGCCATGGCAAGAGGCAGTCCCTGCCCTGTACAGTTTACACTGCATTGTGAATGCCATGCGCGATCTCCATTTTTATCTTCATTTGTATAATCAGTGATTAATTTACTGTGACAATTCTCAACAACATATTTAGACTTAGCACACTTCCTTTAAAGGCTGCACCTTTATTATCTTCAAATCCATGTAAAGATTTCTGCAGGGAAAGGGAAAATTTAAAATCTTTCTCAGTAGTGACAGGGGCATAGAAGAGGGGGCTATTCTTTGTTTGTAGCCATTGGATCTCCCTATGAACAGAGCATTTTCTAAACATCTGCACTATAAAATTGCACACAGCAAAATTTAACTGTGTGATTGGGAGTCAAAGACAACTAGCTACAGTAAGCCCTGTCAAACTGCTGTTTCATAACAGTAGATCTGATACCCTTCCTGTGGACTGTGGGAGGGCACAGCTGTACCTCAAGATCACACACTACCCAGAAGGAAAGAGAAGAAGGGAACTGACTGCATCACTAGGCAGAAGGTCCTGTCTTTCAGCTGTTGAAGGAGCACTGACATCCCTACAGGGATCTGTTTGCTACTTTTGTACATAAAGATGAGGTACCAGGAGGGTTATTGATGACAGCAATGGGATAAAGCAAGATTTTTCTTGTAGGTAAGACTTGTTTCAGAGCGTACCCTTGATATCTAGGGAGAGTTCAAGTTAGCAGAGCTCAGTGCAGCCAGTGTAACTACAGACAGAAAAAAAAAAAAGGAAACAGACCTTAGGATTCATACTGAATTATTTGAAAAGGGGGAAATCCAAGAATTCATTAGGTTGTTTAAAAATCAGTAAAATTAAAAAAAAAACCCTAACTACTTTATTAACCCACTTATCGGACCATCGTACTATTTAACTTCTGCACTTTCTGGTTCCAGTCTTTACAATGCCTGGAGCAAAGAGATCATAGTCCTACTAGAGATGTTTGGGGTTTTCTGGCAACACAACTTCTAACTTTTAACTTCAGAGCTTGTAACACAATTTCAGTTGCAAGGGAGAAATTTATTTATAACTTGCCTTCATTCTGCTCTTAGTCAGATGACACGAGCCAATATTGCACATTAGAATAACTTTTCTAGCTCTTTTGCAGTGTTCTGCTGACAGTTTTATGTTAGGATTTTTATGTAATGATAGTGCTTTACACTTTAGGCATTTCACACATGAAATGATAGTGAGAGTTACTAGTAAGATGAAAATTTCTGTAGATAGTATTTTACAGTATATGCTATAGCTTTCATATCTCTCTATCCTGACAAAGGGAGTAGCCTTCTGATGCAGTGTGTACATAAAATGAGGAAGTGCTTAACTAGATGTGTCAGTGACTATAGTATGAAGGTGACGAAATTATTCAGACCAGAAACTATATGCAGACTCCAGCACTACAGAAAGAAACAGTTTTGTTGCTATCAAAGCAACAAAAGACAACTGAGTATGTTAATTCAAACATCTACTATATCTGATTGACATTTTTCTTTCCCCTCTCTTCTGAAAATGAGATTCTTATGGAATGGAAAAAAAGCCACATCTGTAAAAGCAAATATTAAGTAAAGAACATGGAAACACTTAAAATCTTGTTCATTCTATTTCCTGCCCATTTCTTCTTCCTAGTTCATTTTCAGGAATTAAAAAGGTGCTTCTGGAATTCTCAGTTTTTCTCAGTTTTTTCAACACCTATTTACTTGTTTAGAAATATCCTTTTTATAATACCTACTTATCAAGCAGTATAAATAGCTAAACCCAAGCAAATATTGTTCATCTGATCAATAGATCCGATTGAGGTTGGAAACAACCCTGAAGATCATTGAGTCTAGCTGTAAATCTGGCNTCACCAGTGCAGAGTACAGGGGGACTGCCTTAGTTCCTCTGTTACTTAGTTACTCTGTCCACACTACTTTTGATACCAACCAGGTTACTAAAGTCTAGGTAGATAGTATCCACATGCTCTTCCTCATCCACTAGGTGGGTCATCTTGTCATAGAAGCAGATCAGGTTGGTCAAGCAGGTCCTGCCTGTCATAAACCCATGCTGGCTGGATCTGATCACCTGGTTGTCCTATAAGTGCCATGTCATGGCACTCAAGGTGAGCTTTCTCAGAACTGAGGCTGACATGCCTGTAGTTCCCCAGATCCTCCTTCTGGCCTTTCTTGTAGATGACCATCACATTTGCTAACCGCCAGTCACCTGGAAGTTCCATGGTGAGCCAGAACTACTGTTAAACGATAGAGTGGTTTGGTGAGTACTTTTACGAATTTCATCAGTACTCTTGTGTGGATCTTATAAGGCCCCACAGACTTGTGTATATCTAAGTGGTATAGAGCACGACCATACTGGGTCACCTTATTTATCCTGTTTGTCTGCTATTTCAATTAATAGCAAACATCTATGAAAAAGAATAGGACATCTGGTATTTGTAGAACAATCCTTTATATTTTGTGCTTTCCAAGAAAGCCAGTGGTTTTGAGACAAAGGTTTTGGAGTAAAACTGTGTTTTGCAGTTACCGCTCAATCTTATCCTTCTTCCTGTCAGTAAGAGTCCTTATTAGCAGCACAATTGCATATATTGTGATACAATTTACCTAGACTGAGAATAAGGTAGCTAACCAATTCATTTGGCATCAATAATCTCAAAACAAAGAACTTCCTTAGATGTAGAGTGGATCTTTCCCAGACTATGGAAAAGGAAAAACCAAGTAACTAGACTGAAGCAGCCATAGAGGAGGTGGCTGTGGCATTCCTACCCTTCTAGTCATGCTTAAACCAAGCCTCTGCTAGGGGCTTCACTCACCTCTGAGGTAGTCCCAACCCACTAAGAGTTAAGAGCCTTTTAAGTGCAACTCTGCTGTGAATTTTAATCCTGATGCAGTCTGTTAAAAAAAAAAAAAAAAGACAGATCTACAACAGTTGTCCAAATGCAAAATTCTGGTTCAGGGTCTGTGTCTAGTGATGCCATTTGTTAACAGAGCTTGAAAGTTAGTGAAAGTTAAACCATCTTTTGTGTTTCTCTGCTTTCCACCATTTAAGCAATTTCAGTACTGAACACCTCTCAAATAAAAAGCATTTCAGCCTGCAGAACAGTGAAAGGAGAAAATCCATTCCATATAATAAATTACTAGTTCCTGTTATGACATTTATCGTGTCTTCACTTATGAGATACTGGATAATGCTTTTGTGTCATAACAGAAGGATTATCCATCACATATCCTACTCCATATATAGCTGTGAAGTATTTAGGTGTGTATTTGCATATCCGCATCCATATAAAGACAGATGAAAGACTTGGGCCACAATGGACTTCTTAAGCCAACAAGTCCATTCTCTAAAATGTAGCAGGACTGTACACTATCCCTAAAACTTGCTTACTGATGATACCTATTTGACCTTGAAGATCTCCAGCGAAGGTGATGAAACAACCACTTCTTGTGACATATCCCTATAGCCTAGACCTTATAAAGATTTTGTGTTTATCTAAAGCATGGTTTCTTCGTTGTAGCTTCCTAGTAAACCTACTAGTTGTCAATCAATGACAACTATACAAAAAGTATTGATCACTGTCCCTTTTGTTGCACCCTCTAGCAAATTTTGTTTGTTATCAAGACATCAGCCTTTTTTTTTTTCTCATGGGACATGTTTTCTAAATGCTTAAATCATTTTTTATTTCCATCTGAACTCCCTAATTTACCTGTCATTTTTCAAATGTGATGCTTAAAATTCAATGTGGGACTCCAACTGATGCTTAGCAAACAACAAGTAGAACAGGGTACTTGATTAGTTTAGGTTTAAATCTAATGCTCTTAACACAACTTAATGCCATACAGTATTTGCTTTTCCTCCAACATTTTTTTGGTTATAAAAGTGCTGTATGTTTGACTCATAAGTACTTTGTCACCAAGCACAAACTGCTGTCCTTCTGTTGCATCTATCTCATTATTTTCCTTGCCTTATATGTTTGAACACATTATTATTCTTTCACCCTTATTCCTCAACTACATATTGCCCCTGTTGGAGAGGATTTTTTGTTTGTTTTAGTTATCAGGTAATTAGGATTTTATTATTACTAATTACAACCTATAAGGATGTCTCTGTATGTACCTTCCAAAGAATTCATTGTCTTCCAACTTCAAATCAGCTGTGAATTGGTTTAGTGTGTGTTCTGCCATGTCCCACTGTGGGGCTAATCAAAGTATTGTATGGTCTAAGCTGGACTTCATGCAGAAACTTACTTGATATTCTTGTTGATATAACACCAGATAGGTTAATAATTACTTTCAGTATTTGACTTGCTTTAACCAATTGAGGAACATTTCATTCCTTCAACATTCCTGTTGAATTCAAATAAACTACTTAAAGAATACGGTTAAGTTTAGTGCTAGTAACTAGCAATTTCCTTCTCTGCTGTTGGTAATCAGCTGAATTAATTAAACTGCTGGGGCCCTAAGCTGGCTATTCTGTCAAAGCATCCCTACTATTCCTAGGAGTACATCTAAGTAGAATTAAAAGTTTGGGGGAGTCTGGCTTGTTGAAGCAAGGCATGAGATGGGATTTCTGATTCTTTTGTGTGTGTGTGTGTTTGTGTGTGTGTGTGAGAAAAAGTGAGAAAGAGTGGCTGGGGAAAATGGAAATTTGAAGTTACATGGAAAAAAAGTACATGCTGACAAGTTTCCAGCTGTCTGTGTTCAAAGATGGCAGGTGTTTACTTGGGAGTTTCCATGTGGCCCAAAGGTAAAAATTGGATTGATTTCACTTCTTTGTGATCACTTTCTTTTTATCAGAGAGTTTAAAAACTTTAATCCTTGTGAGGAGTGATAGCCCATTCATCGCTTAGACAGAGTTTTTCATTTCTTTTGCAGGAATTTTAGGAGTACAGTGGGTTTTTCCCTTGGCCAGACAACAAAATAAATCATATTCTGCTAATGCTAGTTAATACCTTAAACTCAAAAATAAAGAGAAGAAGAAAATATTTTTCAAGCAATTTTCAAATTCATTTAGTCTTCAGCTGCCTCTGAAGTCTCCATGCTGTGATATCTAAAATTTTAGGCATATTATAAAGGCATTACAGTCAAAACTTTGGCATGCCAACTTTCAATTCTCTTAACTGTATGTAAGCTTTATCAAACAAAAATCTACAAAATGCAAGGAAAATAATAGGCATGGAAATGATCCTAGGGAACTTTACCCTATTCCTCTGACATACATTTATATTAGATTATGTCATCTGCTGAAATCCATGAAAATTTAAAATCATATTTACAAACAGTAGCGGCCGTAGGAGTGGCCATAGGAGAAAATTAACTAGTGACCAGTGTAAATTTGTATTTGCTTGTAAAAATATTATTTCTTGTTCATGTTTCAAATGCCTATACAACAACAACAACAACAAAAAGACAAGTCCTCAGTATCTTTTATGAAAGAATTTTGAGAATGATTAGATTGTAAATTCAATAATTCCGTGATTCTGGAGACAACTGATATATGATGACATTCTTTCAAGTGTGAATATATGCTTGCCACTTTTCTACTGCTAGTCGGCATAGTCCTGACCTTCTGTACAAAACTTACAAAGTAAACAAACTATAAAACATTCTTATAAAACAGATGCAATATATATTTCCTTCTGTTGGAGGAAAAAAACTACCCAACAAAAAACCCAAAAGGCCATTTTTTAATCTCATTTTTCTGTGAGATTTTTTCGAGGCACAGTATTTTAAAAGACAGTAAACTTATGTGTACATTGATGCAACCTGAATCTTACACAGGTTTTTCATTTGTCTTGGTTTGTTGTTTTTAAAATAGATATTTTACAATGTCTATAGGTAATAAGATAAATGTTAAATCGTTCTCTGCTCGTAGTGTATCTGACGTCAAACGGACTGCATTTTTCAGTCTGCCTTGCATATGGTATCTGATCCCCTGTCCCACTGAGCTGAAGTTATTGATATTGTACTGAAAAATGTAAGGGAAAGAGTGTTTCTGTTGAAAATTAATGGCCAGTTTCAAATAAGGGACTAGCATGTAGAAGGAAGCAAAGTCAAAGAAAGGGAAGCATGTAACCATACCCAAGGATTTGGTCTTCCTCCCTCTAAGACTCAGTCAAAGAGATCTATAAATCCAGGCCCATTCTGTCATGTTTATTTAAACTGTAAGCTCAGAGTGTATAAAGCAGCACCTAATACTGTGAGAAATCTATCGTCTTTTTGTGGTGACCTTTCAATCTGCTACTGTAATGTAAATAGCCACAGTATCTTATGCTGCTGCTATTACTATTTGCTGATTTTAAAGAAAATAAAAAACTCTTACTGCCATGGTAATTGCTTTTGTATTGTAAAATTTTAGCCCACTAAAATTGAAACAGATGTCTGATTCCTCCAAGATAGCTTCAATTTTCAAAATAGAAGTTTTGACACTTGATGAACTATGACAATTTACCAAAGATATCAATCCGATTGCCTCATACTGAGAAAAATTATGTCATGGGCTATGTAATGTTATCTGGTTTTATGAGTGTCAATAATATCTGACAAAAAAAAAAGTATTTTGAGTTAGCTTACCAAGAAAGGTTCAAATCAGCATTTAGGAGAACAATACATGGGTGTCCACTATAAAAGAATGAGAAGATAGTTGTTCAGTTCAGCAGACTCCTATCAGACCATCAGTGTTTCCTGAGCAATGGGGTAGCTCAGAGGCATCAAACTTAAACAACAAGAAATCTCAGGAGATATTTTGCTAAAGTTTACATAAGATTTTTAGACTTTTGAAAGTGGAATTTAGACTTAATAATTACATTACTCTTATCTCTTAAACTGTTGAATCTAGCAATACTATTAATTATATACTAGATAAATCCTAAATAAAGAACCCAAGTACTTTATTATACTAACATAACCTAATTGCAGAGACAATAGATGGACCTAGATATCCTTTAACTCATATTCTTTAACACAAACAGGTGCCCTCTTTCCTAATCAGTTCTTTTATTAGAAAACACATATGTATATAACACATGTGATTTGTGTTCCGTAGTATTTGTATTTCTAGTAATAAGTCAAGAGCTCTAACAACAAAACTCTTACACGCAGATACTTGTCAATACTTGAATTTGATTATTCACTTTTTATATAGCTTAAAATAATCTACAGTCTAGTTCATAAGGCCTGTTGAAGCTTGCAGCACAGTATTCAGAGAGCAAACTATCCTTTAAAATTAGACAAATGAAAAGTATCCGAAAGTTTTCTCTGAATAGAAAAAAAAATCCAAATGTCATTTCTTTCTGTGAAGATCAACTTTTCTCCAGCAACAGTTTCAAGTTATTTACTACTTTATAATTGATGTAAAAATACTGTTAATCACTTCTTCAGTGTCTTCTTGATACATCTGGGCAGAGTTTGCTGTGACTGAGAGGCCTTTTTTTTGTCCTAAAAGGCCACTTCCTAAAATGTTAACAGTAAAACTAAAATAATCCTAATTTTTAATTATTTATTTTTACATAAATGAAAGATTTCCAAGTATTTCTTTTCACAACTTTTTTAGTAAGGTGCAATGTTATAATTTTTTATATAATAGCTATATACAGTGCTGAACATCACTGTTATCAAATGTACTGATAATTTCTCTGATGTCAATGACAGAAAGATTGTGTCTTGTCAGTAAGGAAAGTAGATGCCTTGGGCATGTTGAAACTGAGAAACTGGATTCCCCTAGGAGAATGTGAGAACTCTGAGCAGTTACCTCCCAAGAAGGAACTGATGAACTGATTTATAAAAAATGAGAACTGACATCTTTGCTTTAAACTAGAGTCAAGTATGCAGTATAGTTTGCAGAAGTGTAATTGCTTTTTTCTCCAGTTGTGTTATTCCGTTTATGTTCTTTTGTTTTTCTCCAGACACGTTTATCATGGACATGTACTAAGGAAGAGGATCTCAGTGTGCAGCTCCAGATACAGATACCTTAAATAAAGGTGAAAATGACCTTAAGTTCACCCTTCTGTTTTTGTACCAAGAAATTTAATCGAATATGTAAGAGTTTACTGCTTTACTAACCCACCAAGCTTTCTGAGATACCTTTCAAACATTTTCCGGTGTAGGCTTAATGCTTCACAAATTGCTTGAAGATGTGGAATATTGTGGTTCTGATCCAGAAAAGTCCAGGAGGTGGATGTAGCTTTCAGCTGCCCCCTAGGATAATGCATAAACCAGAACTGAGTGTGTGCCAGGGGACTCTGCTGGAGCAGATGCTGTGGTTCTTGTCAGAATAAGACTGCCAGGATGCTTGTTCTACTTGTGTAAGAGAGGAAGGGCTACTAGAGATTGTGAATCTTTCTTCACCTGTTATTTGACCCAAAATCTGATTAAAGACAGGTTTCTCCTCTATTATGTACCCTTTGGACTTCCACTTTTCCTGCAAAGTCTATCCATTTCCAGCACTACACAGATCTATTTAAATTAATTTAATCTTATTGTTGTATCATATTTTCATAGGAGAGTGACTCAGAAATACAAAAGATTAAAATACACAGATTCTTTTTTTGTGATTCCAAGATGCAGTAGACAGGACTGGGCCTTACAGATAGCAATCAAATGTCTGTCATTTAAATGTAAACACTTTAATAAAAAGCACTGCTGGGTGGAGACAGCATATTTACTGGGGTGGATCAACATTTTAAACACTTTCAGAAAAGTCACAAGTCTTTGTTTAAAGAGATAGTATTATATGGAAGATGTAGTGTGATGTTCCAGACTTAGGGTCAGATTAGGAAAAACGTAAAGAATTAAGAATGAAAAGAAATTAAATCTGTAGACAAGAAAGTGGTTATCCCATCACTACAATATCTTTCATATATGAGCAATGAGAAGCCTACTCAAAGTAGGATGGAAGAAATGGAAGAAAGAATTTTCCCAACAAAATTGTATATTTAGGAAATAGCATTGTGCTGGGGAAAACATTGGCTAGAAATAAACCTGTTCTAACAATGAATATTAATTTGTTGTTATTATTATTCTAAAATATTTATAGCGAATGTTGTTACATTCTGTTTTCAGATTTTGAAAATGAACATTGGAATAGCTTTCTGTGGCATGATATATTTCAACATATATATCTGCACAGTACTCAATCTAAAGAACATCTGCTTTATCAGTGGTAGAACAGGAATATATGTTCTCGTGAAAAATGTGGCTTCAGGGGTGGTTCCACAAGTAATTGTTGAATTCAACTACGGAAAGCGTCTCTGTGATGGTTTAACTCTTGTAGGCATCTAAACCTTACCCAGCTGCTCACTCACTCTGCCCTCACTGGGCTGGGGAAGAGACTCTGAAGGGTGAAAGTGAGAAAACTTATGGGCTTAGATAAACACAGTTTAATAGGTAAAAAAAAGCTGTGTGCTCAAGGAAAGCAAAACAAGGAATTCATTCACCACTTGCCATGGTTAAGCAGGTGTTCAGCTGTCTCTAGGAAAGCAGGGCTCCATCATGCTCAACAGTTACATGGGAAGCCAAATGTCCTAACTCTGAATGTTCTCTCTTCCTTTTTCTTCCTCTAGCTTTATATGCTATATATGGTCTGAGATAACCCTTTGATCTGTTGGAGTCAGCTGTCCCAGCTGTGCCCCCTCCCAGCTTCTTGTACACTTCCAGCCTCCTCACTGGTGGGACAGTGAGAAGCAAAAAAGGACTCAATGCTGTGTAAGCACTGCCCAGCAGTAAGTAAGACATCTGTTATCAAAACTATTTTCATCGCAAATCCAAAGCATAACCCCATGCAAACTCTTAGAATTCAGTGGAAAGGAACAGTCTCATGAGGAACCATAATTCAACAATAAAAGGGTGTTTAGTTTCAGACATGAATAAAAATAATGATGGAAGAATCTCAGACACCAAGTTGGGAGAAAAAGAAGAATTAAAAGATTAGTGCAATATGAATCTCTTTTTCTATCCTGACAAGTCTGGGATTCCTTCACATATTTTTTGGCACAGTCTGTGAGAGAAAAAGCCTAATGCAAAGCGAAATATCATGTGCAATAACAGCATAAAAATATGGAAAAAAATTAGAATTATGGCCATATCTATAACTCATAGAAATAGATGGGATTATTTTATTGATCTGTAAAGGATGAAGGATTTAGTCCTGTATCTACAAAGGGGAATGTTTTCAAATGTAGCCTGGGAAGTTACAGCTGGGAATGTACAAGCTGACTGGCTCTTATCTCACAAATTAGAAACTTGGTTTAGAGCAACCTTTAAAACTGTAAGATTTTAATCTTCATAAATCTAGTTCTTTTTTGGAAAAAAAAATCTGCTGGAAAAAATATTCCACTGCGTGTGCAGAGTTTAGTTTCATATCTCCATAGCCAACCTTCTTTATATTCTATGCTTTCATTGCTTTACTTTTTCAGAGCAACAACTTTTCTTTTTACATCTTGCATTCTTTTACTGGTCAAACAGTGGCTAAAGATGATGCTATCCAGCCAAGACCTTATTTGAGCAGGAATATTATTTAGCATGTTTATTCCTTCTTTTAAGTTTTTAATATAGAGATTAAAAAATGGAAGATTGATTTTAAGAGTAAAATATCAGAATTTGATATATCAATCTGAGAGAAATTTCCAAATAGTACAGTTGGATTCCAAATGTGAGTTTTCGTGACACAAGATACTTCTTTTTCTTAGATGTAATTAATATCACAATAAGGTGAACAAATTTTTCAGAGTTGTTTGCACTTTGCCACCAGAAAGGTCATTATTCTAGGTAGACATTTGCATTTGTTGCTGTTTATGTTTGTGAAAGCTGAGAAAATACATCACAATAAACAACTGTGGGTGTGTGTGAGCAAGTTTGTACTTCTCTTCCTCAGCTCTCCCTGAAATCCAGATGGATGTGTAACGGATACTGATAAGCCACGCTTGTTATAATGGTCAGTATAATGCAGTTACTAGTTCATAAGTGGGACTGTCTAACCTTGTTACAGCAGCAGTGGCTCTTGCTCCTCTGTAGGGGAGCTCATTCAAACTTTGCAAGTTTCCCCATCCCAGGGCAGATATAGCTCAGCTGCTGTGTTTGTTCAGGAGTTACTGGTGACCAGTAGTTTATAGTCATGTTTATGAAGGCAAACCTGGCACCAATTTCATCTTTGCTTGCTATGCCAGGCTGTAGATCCCCGAGGTTAAGTAATTGCATCTTGTTTAATTCAAAGTCAGACATATCTAAGGCAGGAATGTGACAAGCAATTGTAGCGGAAACCACAACAACCACACATAATTCAAGAATCTTAATTTTTTTTCTCTTTATGAAATGTACGTTCCTACAACTAAAGAAAGTTTGACCGTTGAGTTTTTTGAGGGTTTTTTATATTTGTTTGTTAGTTTGGCTGAGAGGTTTTTTTGTTTGGTTGGGGTTTTTTTATCCTTTGTTTTTTCTTTTCATTTTTTTGAATGACTAGAGGAATATAAAAAAAATATCTTGAACTAGTGTGAGTGAGAGATGAAACCAGAAGAAAGTGTTAGCTGTACAATGCTTTTAAGGATTTTAAGGACTGGCTTCAACTTGCCTCAGCATTTGAGGAAAAACAAAAATATGCATGTTCCTATCTATGATGCCCACAAAACTCCAAAACTTTGGAACCTCTCAAGTTCTTTTGCCACTGCTAATACATCTTTTAAATTTTTGTTAAAACCCCCCAAATATCTTGGTCAGAAGCATACCCTAAAGATAAGCATGATGTGTAGTTAGAGCAAATGGAGGCAGGTCTTGTTCTGTATTTGTGTGTTCTTTAAAACAATACATGATTAATACTAAGGTTCTGAGAGAGGACTAGGTGGAAGCAGGCAATTAAACCAGCTGTTGGAAAGTCTATAATAAATCATGAAGACTTCAGGTCAACAGCAAGACACCTACGTTGAAAACAAGTATCTGTGCCATGAGATACTGGATTCAAATGTCACTGAATTGTACAATTTGGATCGCAAGAAACCAGAAAGTGTGTGTGTGTGTTGGGGGAGGGCCAAGCCTGCAGCCTCGCAAAAGGAACATGGCCTGCAGCCTTGGTGCATGGGAAGGCACGTGGTTGTTGAATGCCATGTGGTAAAGGCTGTCAGTCAAAAAGCCCTGCCTAGTAGCCTGCCTACACCACACCCTCTGGAGCCTTTGACTGGCTGCACCATCCCTCATTCTGGCTTGGAGGGCACTGAGCAGTCAATGACTGGCTGTTCCACCTGGGAAGGGTGGCCTGGTAGCCAGACAACATAAATGCAACAGCAAAGAAACTCCATTTCTTGTCTTTCCTTTTGGGACCTGCCATTGTGATGTGACTTCCAGAGGATTCTTCGGTGGCAGTTATTTAATTCCTTTATTCTAGTCTCTTCTTTACCCTATTAATCTCTTTTCTTTCTTTTCTCTTCCTTAATCTCTTTTGGGCAATTTAAAACTGATGGGTTACTAATTGCTTTGTACTGGGTGTTTTTGTGGAATGTTTCTTCCTTGGTTACCCTTGAAACCTTTTGCCAAAACGTTTATTTTCTCACTAAATTAAAAGAAATCTCTTAGGAAAGCTGTGTTACTGTTTCTCTGTACATGAATTCAAGATAAAAATGAACTAAAGGCTGTGCAAAAGTTTGGTTAAGTGAAATCTTTTGAAGTCTTAAATATATTTTTAAAAGTAATACTTCCAGTTGAGCTTGCAGTTCCAGGGCTGGGGTGTTACATGTTCTTATCCAAATTCTGCCTTTAGATGGGGAATGTCATTTGGACTTTGCCTTTCAATGGATAAGGAAGATGTAAATAAGGAGTCACTCCGAGTTCCATCAGAATCTCATATGATCACTGCTGTCTGTGTAGTATTGAAGCATTGATAAAGTCAATAATTATTTCCTGATTTTTTTAATCTCCCTTTCATTGCAGTAAACTCCTGAGTAGATCTCTGGAACAGCATAAGGTGTCTTAACTACTCTGACCTTCTTCATGTCTTTTTTATCTAAAATACATCTTTTCTTGAATGTTTTTCTGTTCAGTTTTTCCCATTCAATAGAGTCGCTAAAGAAAAAAAACTGAAGGCTCCAACTTATTGATATTAGTAATGGAATTATGTAGAAAGTGGCATAACATTACCTGTGAAGAGTTGTCACAAGTCAATTGGCTGAAGTTTTTGACTGGTGTAGTACAGAAGTTTCTTCACAGGATAGAGCAGTTGCCTCCCTGGTTCCTGCAGGAAATGAACCACCTCATTTTGGTTTAACCCTAAGTAGCAACTAATCACAACACAGTTGCTTGCTCACTGCCCACCCTGAACTCCTCTCAGTGTAGAGAATATGAAGGGTAAAAATAATAAAACTTGTGGGTTGAGATAACAATAGTTCACTTCATAAAATAAAAATAATAACAGTAATAATAAAACATTGTGTTGAAAAGGAAAATAACAAAAATATGGATAAATTAAACCCAAGAATAAGAAGCGCTGCAGATGAAAAACAGTCGCTTACCACCAACCAACAAATACACAGTCTATTCTCAAGAAGCAGTGCCCAGACAGCTTTCCCCCTACTTTATATGCTGAACACAATGCCATATGGTATGGAATATTCCTTTGGCCAGTTTGGGTCAGCAGCCTTGACTGTGTCCCCTCCTAGCTGCTTGCACACCCCCACCCCTCACCAGCAGGGCAGCATGAAGAGCTAAAAAGTCCTTGACTTAGTGTAAACACTGCTCAGCAATGATTAAAATGTCAATGTGTTAGCAACATTTTTCTTATTCTAAATCCGAACAACAACACTGTACCAGGTACTAGAAAGAAAATTCATTCTATCTCAGCTGAAACCAGGGGTGAGTCACCCCTTAAATTAGTCATGGTTCCCACGAACAGGGCCAACACTTTTTTTCTCTGGATTTATGCTAATTTGGACTGGCTGTATGAAGGAACCAGTTTTCAGCAGGTTATAGGACTACTGAGCTCTGCCTCCCTAAGTTGTGATTGAAAATAGGTGACTTCCATATTTAACTTCAGCTGTTCGTGAGAAGACAAAATCTGTCTTTGTTGCCTTCCTTCTTCAAGCCCTATTAACTGAGAGTTACAGGAATTTTGTCTGGACCTCCTTTACACACCTGTCTGCAGTTCAGCTCTTTCCTAATACCAGGCCCCTTCCTCTCTTTGTTGACCCTTGTAACCAGGATTTGATAAACTTTATGTGCTATGAAGCAGATGATATTTTATTTTTCTTCAGTCTCAGTTGCCCCTACTGAAGACAGACATGCTTCCTTTCTCTGTTAGCTGCTGTAATTGGTCATCTAATGGTCAAAGCACACATAACTGGGAAAATCCCTCAGGCAAACAGAGCAACAGTTGGCCTCTGCTAACTCACTGCTCTTGTTTTTACCCACCATAATTGCCTCAGCCTATTGATCTGTGACAACCTGCTCCAGGAAAAACATTGCTATCTGGCAACTGTATTATTAGACCTGGAGGTGTCAGAAGCCTTCTCTAAGCAAACTGAAGGGCAGAAAGGAGTTAAACTTTCGTACTTGGTGGAACAGGGGAGCTGATCCGCTTGGTAGCCCCTATTATCGAACTTCCATCCTTCTCCTTTCTCTCACTTTCAAGAGGAAAAAAACCCCAAAATTCCAAGTCAAGTTGCTAAACTGGACACAGATATTTAAAATTGTCATGTCACATTTTTCTCCAAAGTGTCAGCTGAAATAGTTGTGTTTCATGAAAATTTTGAGGCATCTGTTTTGTACTGAAGATGAACCATTGCTTAGTATTGAATGCAATGAATAATGCATGTATTGACAGAACATATGAAGATGGACATACCTGCAGTTAAATTTGGAATGGATGTTTACAGCTGGAGAGCTATCCTTTCAAAAGTTTCCTAAGGTCTCCATCATAATAAATCAGGGCATTTCTTATTCAGTTAAAGCCTGAGAACAAAATGTTTTGTGAATTAGTATTGGTTGGTATTTTTAGTTTTGTTTTAAGTGCAGGTGATCAAATGTGTGGGAGCCTCTTAGCCATATATAGTCTCACAGATTTCACCACTGGCTCAGATACAACAATATTAAACTTTGCCAAATCACAAAAGACCTAAGTAGGACAGAATAAGGCAAGAGAATATTGATTTGCCTTAGGCATTTCATTTAAACTCCTATGGTAGGCAGTGCTTGGAGCATTTGAGGATTTCAAATGTTGTCATTCAAAATATAGTATATTTTGACTTTATCATGAGAAAGAAAAAATTCTTTTTTTGGAGGTCTTTTTTGTGCAGAGGAAGGGAAAGAGATGAGAGATGTGTGTGCTGTAAGTTTTTTGTTTTTTCAAAATTATATTTGCCAGGAAGTCTTATTGTGACCATAGTTTCAGTTTAATGGTTATACACTCTCTGTCTCACCAGTCACCATTATTTCTCTGTCATTTAATATTGAAATCTTTCCTTTTTTTTTTTTTTTTTTTTTTTTTTTTTTTTTT
>WEIV01014746.1:0-50059 GCA_013390005.1 Calyptomena viridis | reverse complement strand
TTATGTGAATTTATTTTAATTTGATGTATAAGAGCAATACCTGTAACAGTACTCTGTTCTTTTTAATTTCTAGGTGTGGTGTGGAAAAAAACCTTGTCTGTTACACAAATACTGGGATAATACAAATAATCAGTGTCCCATGGGTCAGGAATGCCAGGAGAAGTATATGAAATGCTTTCAGCCACCATGCACAGACTGGGGAGAATGCAGTGCTTCTGAACCTCTGCCTATCAATATCAAGTGTCTGCCTAATTCTGGATACTTGGACAATGACTGTGCTAGAATTACTTTAATTTTTAACGGCGACAAAGTCCCCCAGGTGAGAATAGAATTCATAATGAAGTATAAGTATTGTATTTTCTTAAGTCTTGAAGGACTTCTACATTTCAGGATGGGCTCAGACTGTACTAGGACAGTCATGCAAGCTCAGCTTTTTGCCTTTCATTCTGAAACCCTGTTCTTCACTTTTCTGCCCTTTCTTGCTGCCCTCTTTGCTGCCTTCATCAGGCCTTAGCAACTGCAAGAACTCTGAAGGTGTTTATTTTTATGTACTATTTTTTTACTAGAACTAAAATAATACGATCTCCCTTTCTTCCAACAGGGCACTACAACAGAAAATATCTGCTCTGAAATTCGGTATTTACCAGCTACTAGGACGGTTTCTAGGGACAGAACTCTTATTATATTATGTGATCTGTCTTACTCCACAGAGAATGCAGTGGAAGTTGCTATTGTAAGTATGAGACTTGTATTAATATATATGCAAAAATGTTTTCTTACTAGTTTTTGCTGGGGAAGAGGTTGTTTAAGCTTGTTTCACTTGAATGAAGGTGGTGTAATCTGTGGTTTAGTCTTGACTGCAAAGCAATTTTGTGATCTCATAATTTCCTGTACTACCAGATTCATGAAACCTGCAGTTTCAATTATGACAGAAGGCTACTACAGACTCCTGATAAGTTAGCCTTGAGAGTAATTCAGCCCAAATTAGTGAACAGGTGCCTACTTGTTCAGTCAGAAATCTTGGGCTATTGATCTTGTAGGTAAGGAGAGATGGTTGCAGGTGGCTGGATTGGATCTTGTGAAGAGGTTTCTGCCCTGCTTATAGAGTATGGCTGCTTCAGGATGTTCATTAAATACAAGGCACTAAAGAAGTGGAAGAAGGTGCAGGTTAAGTAGATGAAAGTAACTATTGCACTAATGAGCTGAAGATATGCTTTAGAGGCATTTGCAGCTTGCTCACTTGATGATTGTGTATAGTGTGGTGTTCAAGAAAGGGTTAATTTTCATAGTAAATATTTATCCAGGCAGGAGCTGGACTGTCTGTTCTTTAGTAGTACTGTAAAGAACATGCTGCGCTGTGATGCAAGGAGCAAAGTGTATGGTATAAATAGAGCAGACTGTTATTAGTCCAAGCTTCTATCTAGATAATCCACATGTCTTGAACTGCTCCAAACTATGACTAAGTTTAGCTCATCAGTTTAAGTAACATGGAAGTCACTGCCTTTCCTTTGAGGTCTGCTAGATTAGCAAGTAGGTGTGTTACCCACCAACTCTGACACTGCATGTCCAGTTCAGGTAGAGCCAGCCATGCTGTTGCTATGGTAGATTTGTAGAGTACTGTTTGTAGTTGCTGTCCAATTCAACTTAGTGAACTCAATTAAGATGTAGCTGGATTTAAAAAGAATATTTCCTTGGTTAGGTGATTGCAATAACTTCTTGTTTTTCCCATTCATTCCCTTCAGTCTTTTGTCCCGCACCGAGATGAACAAGATAATAGCCTCATACAGAATGCTGCTAATACAATTGTAAATGCCATCACCAAGAGACAGAACAGCACTGTTATGTTGGCAGTAACTGAAGTCAAAGTAGAAACCATTGTTGTTGGGAATTCATCATCAGGTAAGTCTCCCAATGCCTACCTTCTCCTCCTGCATGTGCTGTCAGTATTCTCTTACTTTCTTTACATGTTGGGGAAAATCGGAGATCAGGTTGTGTCTTTAATTGCTATTACTGGAGAGAAAGTGGCTTTAAAAATCAAGATACTTTGCTTGTGTGCTGGTTTAAGCTTATTGCTAATGTGATATCCCCAGATACTCTTGCCATGGTTTTGGCTCTGACTTTCAGCCCAGTTCTCCAGTCTAAGCATACCTTTCACAAGATCTGGAGTTGTTTCTGTGTGTGGTCCCAACCCTTTCCAATTCTCCTATATTAACCTTAAACCAGCCTCAACCCTTGACACTGCTGCAGTTAGGCTGTGAGGAATTAAAAATATGGGGAGGGGGAAGAAATAGTGTGGTACCAATCTCTTCTGAAGTGCTTATGTATCATTTACTTTAACAAGAGTTGTAGATGCCTAGTTTCTTCCAATATTTGGCCATGATAATGTACAACTTCGCTCTCTCTTTCAACATGTGTTTCTCACTAGTGCACAGCTGGCTTAAAATGCAATGTTTGTTCCTCTTAAAGAGGATATGGTGCAATTGGAGACCTTTATCTCTGAATATTGGCTCTCCAAGAGCTGTGCTAAAATAAGTGGTTGAAGGTTTTGCATGCCTGTGTTCCTGCCTGGGGAGGGCAGGAGATGGTCTTGTGGAAGACCACTGGCAGGCTCAAGATCAACTTAGCCCCAGAGTGAAAATCATACAATGGTAGGAGACTCTCCCAACTTATTCCTAGACCTCCCCAACATAAACTTCTGGAAGATCTTCCACCCATAGTCCAAGCAATTAGTAGGTCGCCTGGTTCCACTTTCCTTGCATTTCCCTTCTAGGAAATGCCTTTCATCTGTTGAAGTCTTGGCAAATGTAGTATTTCCTCAGCTCTCCTGAAGGAGTGTACCCGCTTTGTTCTTGTCTTGGACAGCAGTTGTGTAGATGACAAAGAATGAAGCTGAAATTCTGACGTACCTCAGCCTCTGGGTATTTTTGATTGTGTGTTAAATGCTAGAGCAAAAGGGATGTGGATTACTTTGCCTCACTAAGATTGAAAGATTCTCCTCAATTAGTCGATGAACTCTGATTCTCTTGCAGAATGGCTTCTAGACTCCTCATTTTAATGTGTATCCTCAATATTGAGCACTGGCTCCTAGTTCTTTAAGTGGAGTTGTTCTGAAGTAAACTATAACCTGAACACTCAAAGTTTGATTTGGTTTGTTTCATTGTTACTCCTTAATTGGGTGAGGTAGATGGAAACCTATCACAAAGTATAAGGGCCTGTATGTGTTGAAAATGTCTTTTCTGGGGGATGCTCGAGTGTCTAGGTGGAGATGATCATTTTAGACATTTCATTGATTTCCTCTAGCTGTAAGAAAAAGTTTGAATTTGGAATCTGTATACAGTTCTGTGTAAGAATCTGTTACTAAGTAAACTTGCATCTGTGGTCATATGATGAAATAACAGATGTGATAGCAGTGAGAATGCAAGCTTTGTATTCTAATCTTGGAGGAGCTGTTATGAAGAGCTCCTTTTTCCTTGAAATTTCCTCCATTCATGGCTTGGTGTTAGATTGCTTGTGAAAAATGAGAGAATAGCAGTTACTCCTGTACAATCCTTTCCCAAACTGCTAAAATACAATTTTTAGATCCTTTGAGGCCAACCATGTTGGCAGTTTACTCACCCTACTTTATCAGAAGGGAATGTTTGAGAATGTGTCACATTCCACATAAGAACATACTCAGAAGACACTTGAAGGTTAGTGTGAACAACTGTGGTGTTGAAACATTGACTGGTTTTGTACAGTCATTTGCAGGTTATTCTGTAAGCAGATGTCTTAAAACTGCTGAGGGAATTTATGTTTGGATCAGACATTAGAGTGGTGGGTTGACAACATTTGTCTGCAAAGCTGTATAACAATCCTATGCTCTCTACAAAAAACAAAAACAAAGCACCTCATGTCTCATTGCCTCTTACCATGTGTGAATTTTTGCTTATCAAGAATAGAAAAAAGTTGTTATTCTATCCTAGCTGTAAAGCCCTTGGGGAAGGGGGGGAAAAAGTCCAAGCATACATAAATTCTCAGGAATGTTTTCCTAGAGAAGTAATGTGGGTCTGTATGGCTGGGAGAACACTGTAGTGAGGTTTGGGTTGGGAATGTGGAGAAAATTAATTGCCTCAACTACTTATGTTTGTTCATTGAGCAGTGAAGACTCATCTCTAGTGACAGTATTCTGGTATTTTATTCTGAAGTAAAACTGGAAGATCCCAGGAAGTACATGGTGGATTTGATTACATAGCTCTAACCTGAACTTTCTTGGAGGTAGTTGATACATAAATATCTGTAGATTTGATGTTAAAGGACTCTGTAGTAGTAAATGCAGAACATATTTGTGATGCAAGTGCCAGTTCTTCTAGAGCACCTTAGAGGCACAGTATTCTATTGCCTGCCTTATACTCAGATAGGCTCTTAGGAGTCATTACTGAGGTTTTCTGGGCCAGCCTTCATATAAGTGCTTGAGAAAGATCCTAAACTTATGTAACCAGTTTGTCTGTTGGAGGGGGAAGAACATCTGAAGTGGAGCATTCTTCCCGCATCATTAATCATGGAAAACTCTAAATTAGTAAAGAGCACTTCCAGATGGACTGGTGCATTCAGGGAGTTACTGTGCTGTAAAGACCTCTTACTTCCTTTCCCTTAAAAACCTTTCAAGGGATAACCTGTAGTTAAGTATGGGTGCTTCTCTTGCAGGTATCCGGTGCGATATATCTTATCCTGTTAACTCAAGACTTTTATTTCTTTTCATTTGCTCTCTAGATTATTTGGTTCCAATTCTTTGTGCGGTATTTAGCATTGTATGGCTGACTTGTATAATCATCTGCGTGTGGTGGACTCGGAAGAGAAGAAAAGAGAGAGAGAGAAGCCGTCCTCCCAGAGAAGAGGGTGCCAATAACCAGTGGGCGCCTTTAAATCCCATAAGAAATCCTATAGACAGATCTTACAGTAACAAAGACATTCGTTATGAATGCAAAAACTTCATATCTCCTCAAAAAAGAACTTGTGATGCAGTAGAGGAGTATGTAGAGTATGAGGAAGAGGAGGATGAAGAGGAGGAGAGAGATGAGGAAATGGACAAATTCCTCTCTCACAAACTCGCAAAGCCTTTGCCGACAAAGGTTTCTGACACAGAGAGCAGTCCAGTAAAGAAATCCCATCAAATAGGCAAAATGGACAACAGATCTGTAAAAAATGTGAATGCATCAAACTTTGAAGGCAGTAGAGACTAACCTGTATTTGGGACGTAGGCAGACTGTGCCTGCACTTACTGGGGAGGGGAAAAATTGACATCTCCACTTTGCATCAAGGACTAAAAATATCTGGAGTCAAATGTTCATAGTTTCTTTATTTTGCGTAAAAAAAATAAATAAAAATAATAAATAAAATTTATTTTGTTTCTTTAGCCTTGTATAAATTATTCAATGACTGTCAGATGAAAAAAATGAGTAATCTTTGATAGTTGCTATTTTTGTAAAGTTTACTTATAATACACTCGCTGTGTGGCAGAGGAGAGGTATTTTCAATATGTGTAAAGTTTATTACAAAAGACTGTACACTGTTTACAGAATGTATTTCTTTTTATTACTTGCTCTAATTTAATGGTGGCTTTAAAACCTCCTGGTTGAGGAAATTGTGTGAACTTTAAACTGCTTTCTTGACTTTGAATCTCTATTAATGGCAGCTCACTGCACTTGTTACGTTAGTAGCTTCTGTAAGATTTTTTCCAAATTTGCCTTACAACCTTTGTAATAGGAACAAAATAATTATAGAGATCTTTCAACTGTGGTTTAAAAGTGGCCTTTTTATTTCTGTTTAATTACTTTAGAATTGCAGTATTTGAAGCATGTGACAAGTGCCTTGAGATTAAACTTTTTCTATAGCAACTGTCAAAGACTGCCATATCAATATAGTAAAATTGTGAGAACTCTAGGTTCCCCAACTGACACAGTTTATTTTCTAATAGTGAAAGTGCTTTTTTGTAAATATGTACATATTAAATGAATCACTCTGTATATTTGATTTAATAAGTTAAATATTTTGGTCTTTTTTTTTACATGTCATTCCTTTTAATTTATGTTGCAGAAAAGGAGGTTCTATGGCAGTTTATAAGACTTTTTTTGGTATTATGTCCAGATTAGAAAATGATGTTAATACAATCAATGTTAGGAATCTGTTGGTCATTTGTATTTACATTGGAACATAACCACTTATGTGTAAATAGATCCAGAAATGTTTGTTTATCCCCATGTTCAGCCCATCTCAAGAACACTAACGGGTGCATCTACTGTACAGTACCAACATAGTGAGGCATTGTTTTTTCTTTTGTGAATATGTTAATTACATGTGGTATTACTTTTTTTTTTTTTGCATTTAAATACAGGCCTAATGAAGGGAACAATATTTTCCTCAATCTTGTTTCTGTTGTGCTTTATTCATCTTTCACTCTAAAGGAAAAAAGGCTGGTAAGCTCAGAGGATGGGAGTACCCCATTAGAAATGGTTATATGTTATGGAAGGCTTATGCTTTTTTTTTTTAGGCTTTTATTATTGCTGTTAAGTGGGCAAACTAAGTTTAATTACTGAAGAAGCATAACACTACATACACCTAGTTACCCTACCACTGAGAGGAACGGATGTCTGAGAGCGTAAACTCTGGCCCATGAACAATGTAAACATGAATGTTTTGAAACCAGTTATTTTGTACAAGAACGCAGGATTTGCTTTGCAGGATCATCTGTTTTAGTACATTTTTTTGACATGTTCTTAAAAAAAAAAAGAAAACTTTCAGAAAAGAAACTATTTATTAAAGCATTTTATAATGATGTTTGTTGTAACTTTTTTACTTGTGCTAAATATTCAAAACTTATTTTGATAACCTGGTTAGGAGTTAGTTTAGAAAAGGGTACTATCCTTCTCATGTTCCCCAGTATAATCCTGAGTATTTAAACCAAAAAACACTTTTTTTCTGCTACTCTTGTAACTTTTTGTACTGTAATGCTGCTGTCTTCCATAATCTAATAAAATGATTCCCTCATTGTGTGTAAGATACTTCAGATTGTGTTTGCTTTCTAAGTGCTTGGAGTTCGGATGTGACCAGGCTAAACAGAGGAGGAGTGAAAGTCCTGATTTAATTCCCGGTACTTCCCGTAACCCGAGCGCTCAGCCTGCACCCAGCGCCGACACTTCCTGAGCCAGCTCTGGCAGCCTTGTCCTCTGCCCACACTGCTGACAGCCTGTGGAGGAGGTGGTGTCCCCACGGGTGCTTTGGAGACAGACACCTCCAGTTCCTAAACTGGGACTCTCCCTGCGCTGACTCTCTGCGAAGTACGAGGGCTCTGTTTAGCTGCCAGGAGTTGGACGTGGAGATCCTTGTGGGTCCCACCCAGCTCGGGATATTCTGTGGTTTTGTGTGTGATGTGCCTTTTTTGCAATGATTTTCCTCCTGACTGAGTGAAGGCTGCTGAGCAGCAGTGTTTTGCTTCCTCAGGTGAGAAGAGTGTGCAGGGGCCTGAGAGTTGGTGTCCTTGCCAAATTGAGTTGGGCTTTAAAGTAGTAGCATTGTCCTCTATTCTGCAGCAGTTCAAGCCTTTTATACATTGTGCTCGCATTTCAGTTTAGTCATTCTATGCCTGTTTCCACAACAACTTACTTAGTAGAGAATATTTTTATGTAGTAAAAGATGAACTCCTGTGAGAGAAGTTCAAATTTATGTTCCATATTTTTTTAGTAGCTATCAACCTCCAAAGAAGAATTCTAGATCCTAGCAGAGCTTTTATTCCAGTCATTTAACAGCTACTTTGTTACTGCTTTCCTTGGAGTATTTGCTTGTCTTTATCTTGGTGAGAGTTGGTTTTAAGTCAGTTCTCAAAATCAGATTCTATTACCTTTCTCAGAAGGAGAAATAAGAGATTTATATACATACCAAGTAAGACTTGCTGTTCTGTCATGCAGCTGTGAGCTGGCTCACTGCTCCCAAAGGTGGCAATTCTGCTGCTTCACAGCACTGAAACAGCATATAAAGTAATGGGGGCACAGCAGTGGTGATCACCTGTTCTAAACCAAGGCTCTGATACTGTGTCCAGGACTGTGAATTCACTACACCATCACAGATAAGTGTTAAACTTTGTAGTGCTCTTTGCCTGAGAAAACTAAGAATTATTTTATGTGTCCTTCATATGATGGGTGAGTTACACGGAAGAAGAGAAAGTAGGAGGTTTAACTTGCACAAATTAACCTTGATCTATTTTATACAGATTTTATTTCTATGTTGCTCTTAAATTACTTGTATGTCTTCTCCACATGCCCCACATCACCTTATTCAGTAGTTTTGTTTCCTTTCAATTTATTTTTACAGAAGATGTTGAACTCTTGCATCTCAGCTTCTTGCTCTGTTACAAGAGCCACATACTAAGGACAACTAATAAATGGATTCTTCCTTGAGATTTTTTCTACACAATGAGTAATTTTTGGTTAATTTTTCTTCTCTGATGCTCTTTTCCAAGATGTGATGTTAACCTCAAACACTTGGTAAGATCAATTCTTCTGGCCATTTTCTGTTGTCTGGTTGGTTCTCTAGCAATCCATATAATTATTCCTCTTGAGATCAGATATGCTTGCATAGAAAGTTCATACAGCAAAATAACTCTCTTGGTCATACCTTTTCAAAACAAAAGGTTATTGAAAGCTTGACAAGAGTTTAGTCACTGCCTTGAAAACTGCAGAAGACACTAGTTGCAAAGCTAGTTGTGAGGTGGCTTGGACAATAGGGATTGAGGTAGCATGTAACAGACTTGCAGAAGAATTTGTGTTAGAGATACGTGTGACTGAATTGAACTCCCTCGTTGTTCTTGAGTGCTGGTGGGCTATCTTAGTCCTTTGGATGTACCAGAGAAAGAATGAGCCTGAAGAAGAGCTCAAATAGTTTGTGAGCTGTCCTGGGGAGTTGGCATCCCTTCTGTTAAGCAGTCTGTGGCCTATCGTGAGTGAGGAGGGTAGAGACTGGCTTTGCTCTTTCTCCTTTCTCAACAGTGAAGTAGGTGTTTGTGTCACTCTTAGTTGGAATCTTGCTTTGAAAAAGTTGTGTTGTGCTCAGATTTGCTCTGTTCAGTGCTGCAAAGCAGTCCCTTGTGTCCTTGTTTCATGATAGGTTTTGGAATAAAGAATGGGCTTAAAGAACAGTAAAAGAACAAAAGGTCCCCTTGGGAATGAGATATGACTAAGTCCTACCCAAGTTCATCCCTGCTATGGCACCCATTCTCATGCACAGTGTTTCTATATTGAAAATATTGTTCACAGAAAGAGTGATTGGCCATTGGAATGGGCTGCCCGGGGAGGTGGTGGAGTCACTGTCCCTGGAAGTTTTTAAAAATGACTGGATGTGGTACTTAGTGCCATGGTTTAGTTGGTGAGATGCTGTTAGGTAATATGGTTGGACTTGATGATCTCAAAGGTCTTTTCCAACCTAGTTAATTCTGTGATTCTATAGAGAATGTGGAACCTTTTGCTTCTGCTCTGTATACATTATGCTCTGTGTATTTTTTTAGTACAACAGAGACTTAGACTAACTGCAAAAATATCTCTTCTTCAACCACTTGATTGTAAACATGTGCTTGCAATCAAATATTTATAAGTGAATGTCACAGGTAATATTCCTAACCATGAAGTCTTTTTGGCTTTTTTCTGTAAGAATCATTAAGTTTCATTGTTCATTGCATCACCTTTTCCTTTGCAATAGCTAGATTGCATCCATCCAGAAAGTCTGGATGGTTTATATGAATCTCCTTTTTACACTGTAGATATACTAATTCTAGAGCAAGAAGAAACACAATGTACAGGGCAACATATGTTACAAATGAGCTGAACAGAGACCCACCTGTCCTATTTCAAAGTTAACAATTGAGATTTTTTTTTGCAGACAATAAGTATGATTTCATAGAATCAGGAAATGATTTAGGTTGTAAGGGACCTTAAAGATTATCTTGTTCCAACCCCTGCCATGGCCAGGGTCACTTACCACTAGACAGGTTGCTCAAAGCCCCATCCAGCCCAACTTTGAATACTTACAGGGATGGGGCACCTATAGCTTCTCTGGGCAACCTGTTCCAGTGCCTCAGCACCCTCATAGTAAAGAATTTCTTCTAATATCTAAGCTAAACCTGCCCTCTTTCAGCTTAAGGCCATTCTCCTTTATCTTGTCACTTTGTGCCCTTGTCAAAAGTCCTTTGCCAGCTCTCTTGTAGCCCCTTTAAATACTGGAAAAAGCTAGCAGGTCTCCATGCATCAGGCATGCAATTTTACACAGATCAAATACTGCTGTCTTGATCCTTGCAGTCAATAACAAGTCCCATAGTTCATACCTGTAACCCATTCCTACAACCATGAAGATGGAGCACATCCTTCTCAAAAGGTACTTTGCAATACCTTTATGGAAGGATTATGTAAATCAATTGGCTTGAGGGACAAATGACCCAGTCCTTAGAAGCCCAGAGGAAGAACTTTAGTTTTTCTTTCTCTGGTATCAAAGTTGCTTCAATTTTTTCTAGATGGACGAAAATGAAAAAAAATCATTGAAACCATAGGCAGTATTTAGAAGATGTTATGTTTTTGCTTATATTAATATACTCCATCCATATTACTCTTTATAACCTCATAACTCTGTTAGGTGGCACAACGAATGTGTGCTTTTCTGAAAACCAAACAGATTTCTTTTTTTCAGTGGTGGATAAGGCAGAAGGATCACTTTCCAGGTGTAAATGTGACATCTTGTAAGGATGCAAGACTGTGACTAGGGAGGCATGATGCTTTCTGACCTATGGGTTCCCAAGAGCGGCTGTTGCTTTCAAATATTCTGTTAAAAAAAAGAAACCCAAAACCAACCAAATGCAAATCCTTAGCCCTCTCTGGTAGAGAGACTTGTTAACCTGTAGATCTTTCTCAGCTGCTATCCTATCTTTTCTCCCACCCATCTGAAGGAGGCTTGGGTTGGAGGGGACTTCTCCCTGCGGCAGATTTGCTGTGCTGATAGGCTACGTATGAAAGAAGGCTGAGCAGGGAGCTGTGGAGCAGGTTTGGAAATTGCTGTGGCAGCAGCATACAGAAGGCCCTTTGAAGGCCTGGCCATCTGCCTGGAGGCATAACTCTGGGCATAACCCCACCTATTAATTAACAAAGCCCTACCCGTGGGTGGAAGATGGTTCAGCCAACAGCCGTACTGGTGCAGATCAAAGGTCCATCTAGTCTGGTGTCCTCTCTCCTGCAGTGGCCAGTGGAAGACGCTTACAGAAAGTGCAAGAGAGCAGCAATTTGCAGGATGAGCCCTTCTCACACCTATCCAGCTTCTGTTGTTCAATGGTTTAGGGGCTTCCTGAGCCAGATATTTGATAGGCACCTTTCCTCCATGGCATTGTATTATCGTTTTTATGCTTTAGGCCTCCACAACATCATGTGGCAATGAGTGCCACAATCTGCACCATGAATTGGGTGGAAAAGCACTTCCTTCTGTTTGTTGTGAGACTACTCCTTGATAAGGCAAGGTGAGAACAGCAAGCAGTTGTTCCCTCCCCACTATCTCCGTAACACTTGAGATTTACAGTGCAGGTACCACTTTCTCCCTAAATCTTGGGGTTCAGAGTCCCAGTCTCTTCTGTTTCCACTTGCAGCAATGCTGTTCCATGTCTCCACCTGGTTTTCCATGCCCTTCCAAATTATTCTCTGTCATTTTGGAGTCATGTTGGCCAAACTGAACAGCATGTGATGCATGGGCACCCTACACAGGCCAGCACTGTTACACTCTTGATATCCTTTCTTTGCAGTCCCTGGGGGTCTGGTTACTTTTTGGCCCATGCTGACTTCCAGGCTGATGGGGAAACAGAGATGATTGTCTCTTGCCTTGGCTCTGCATGTGCCTGGTTTGTGTTAGAGTGAGGGTGCAAAGCTGTCTGAATCCTGCTGGTTTGAGTGCTGGGGACCCTGGTGAAACTCGCTGTACCGTGACTGTCTGCAAGGAGCAGCACTGGGGTTTGGGGCTCCACACTGGGCCTGAGCATTGTGACCCTGTTTGTTTGGAACAAGGTCCAGGACTTGTGCATACAAGGCAGTAGAGGAACTAACCCTGCAGCTTTCCTAGAAGGGAGGAGGCTGAAAAGGATGTGGGCCGTCAGTCAGTGTGGAAGAATGTGTTTTGGGGAATGCTACATCAGCAAGATCTAGAGGTGAGGGTTAGGTAGGTACCACATTGCATCAGTTCACCACTCTTCATTTCTCTGCTGCTGAAGAGCTGTGCAACGAGTCACATCTCAAAAGCAGTGTATCCACAGCTCCATGCTCTCTAAGGTGAGGCCAAAATGGCCACATTTGTGCCGCACCACCAGCACTTGTGGTTTGCTGTTGGAGACGCAAAAGGAAGACGAAAGAAGTGGTGGGTGGCTGGTGACTGTTGTCCTGTTCCCAGCCCTGGGCAGACATACGGTTGCTCAAGTTTGAGGAGAGTAGCCTGGGAGCCTTCTCCCCACCATTTTCTATCAGAGAGCATCAGCACTGGTTCATCACAGGGATGCCTCTTATGACAAGCTTTACCCACATCTAAGATCTGCTTCAGACAGCTCATTGTTTTAGGAGCAAAGGAAATGCTCTGGCAGGGCTTTTCTAGGTCCTGGTACCTGCCAGTGCTGGAAAAAGCAGCAACATAACTGCTTTCAGAAATAGTGCAAAATTAGTTTTATGTATCTAGGAGTTACAGTTTCAAATAAACTTGTTAAGTGTGGCGTCATTTCAAAATAGTGTATGGTAGCTGTTGGGGAGAGGGGAGTTGTCCCTCCTTTTGTACCCTTGTTAGATGTGGTCCCAGGAACTGATCTCTTTATGGGTTAGAAATTCAAGGACAGTTTGTTTCTGCTTTTGCCACACGGCTTATCTAGTGCTTCCCTCTTTGGTGGTCCCTTCTCTGACGTATGTCTACATGACTAGGCTAAACTCCAAAATCCTCTGTTTGTTACTTACAAAATGATGTAAAGGGACTGGAGAAAGGGCTGTTCAGTGCTGAATCCCCAAGTCAGCCTGTACAGGGTATGTGCCAACCAGCCCTTGCTCCAGCCAAGGTGACATCCCTGACCTGATCTGCCTTCCGTGGGGCTAAAACTCTCCTAGGCAGGGCCTGGATGCCAAGCTCAGCTTGGCAAGTGTCCTTCCATGGTAGCACAGGGACAACCTTCATGCACAGTCCTGAGGCACCACGGACACGGTGAGTCTGCAGGGAGGTGTTCTGACAGTCTGCTGACATCGCTTTCAGTACAGATAAACCAGAGAGGTTATCTCAAGTGCAGCAATATCCTCTAAAAAAGTGAGGAGGAGAACCCTCTTTGCACTGTGTCACCATGGATAAAAACCTGTTAATGAGCAGATGTGGTGGGAGCAGAGACCCAGCACCTTCTAGGGGCAGTGTGTGGCAGCAGCCTGGGCGTGTGGGACCCGCAGCACGGGGCAGTGGAGGGAGTACATGGCCGGCATTTTCCAGCCTGAGTGTTTAAATTTTGGTCTATATTTAGTGCCCTAAAGCAGTGCTTTGATTCTCAGTGTTTCCAAGCACCTGCTGCTTCCATTGACTCTGGTGGTCTATATGGGTCCCAGCAATCCTCAGGGTTAAGCTGCTCTATGTACATGCCTAAATTTGGGTACTTGGGTTGGGAGCTGCGGGTGCTATATTCTGCTGGGGTTTGTGTTTCTCCTGCTGTGGGGCATGGTGCTAAACTGGGGTTTGTGGGCAACTTGTTTTCAAAACAAGGGTGGCTTTGATTTGCCAGTTTCTGGTTTGGCTCATCTGAGTGATTGGTTGTTTATCAGAGCAGAGAGAGATTAAAACTTCTAGAAATAAAAACTGAATATAGGCTGACTGCCTCTTCCCAGCAGCAGATGCCTGACTCACACACAGCACAGCCACTGCAGGACAACCCTCCTGCAGCAGGAGTGTTTTCCAGGACCTGTCCCCTGCAGACCTGATGGAAAGGCTGAGCTCTAATACTGAATGTGACCATCCTGCTGTCAAAACCTCCAGCTGACTGTGACAGCTCAGTGGGGCATTGCTGCAAGCAGAGCTGGTGCTAGCCTTTTAAGGAGCCCTAGTCTGGAACCAGGCATAAACACTTTTTCCCTTTCATGCTCATTTCCAGGGCAAGTAATTTATGTATCTTGGTAAGCACTGGCAACCATGTCCATGCTTCTGTCCCTTTGTAATATCCTGTTGTTGCTTTCCAGAGAAAAATACCAGCAGACATTCAAGGTTACTTCCTTGGCATGCTCTGCATGTTTTCAGCCTGATTGTATCTGCACTGCATAGACATTTCCTGACATGCTGTATCTCCTCTTGCATCACAGGCTGAGCATTAACTGTGCATGCTTTGCTGCAGTGAACCTTTCCTTTCTGATCACAGCCCTGCTATATTTCAAAAGCTTGTTTCCAGCCACGTTCCCTGCTTTGTCTGACTCCCAGATTGCTCCTCAGACACTTCATGGTGCTCAATAGGCCTTGGATGTTGAAGCAAGTCTTTCTCCAGAGCAAGAGGTGACGAGTGAATATGGCACAGATCAGGTGCCCACATGGGTGCCAGATGGAGCCCTCACCTTTCTTACTTCAAGACAAATGATATCTCTCAAAGGAGGCTTTAAAAGGTGGGCTGACTGCTCCAAGGCTTCCTCACATTGCTCTAGTTCTCTGCAGGAGACTGGACAAGGAGCAGCTCCAAGATCCTGGTGTGTCCCTGGTTTGCTGACCTGGTGCTGCTCCCTTTGCCCATGCAGGCCTTGAGAAGTGGGAGTCCAGATTTGTCATTTGTCCTTGCTCCAGGATGCCTCGAAATCCATTGAGGAGATAGAGCCTGTTCCTATCTCCACTCCCAGGCCCAGGCTGTGGTGGCACAGTCCAGCCCCCAACACAGACCCTGTATTGCGTATGATGCTGCAGATGAAAGCTGTTGTTTGTTTACAAGCTTTCCTCAATTAGAACTCATTTGTTGCTCACACACTATATTTAAATGCTCATGTTTAAATCAGCACTGGTGATTTAGGAGTGCCTGTTTTGTTTTCTTTCCTAGATACATACGATAATTCCTCCACCTGTTAAAAATCTGTTGCTAATATTTGCTGTCAGGTTTCTATTTTTTTTTTCCTGCCAGGATAGCCAGAGGCCTGCAAGTGTTTATTTAACTCTAGCTGTTTACTTCTCATAAATTTGCCTGCCTGCAAATCCATTTGGGATTAGGCAAGAAAAAGCTTTGCAGTCATGCTGGATTTGATCAAAGTGGACAGAAAGTTTCAGTTTGGGCATTTTGGCAGCTCTGGATCTCTTCAGAGCCACTCTCTCAGTGAGACTTTCCAACACATGGCCCCAGCTGTACAGAGGGGATAGGGGCATGTCCTGGTACCGCTTTGTATCCCAGTGTCCTGGCCAGTGCAAGTGTCTCAGGCAGTGGGGCAGCAGAAGGAGCTCTGCCCATGGGATGCCTCCCTGAGCCCCCTCCATCCTCAAGGGACTGCTCCAAGCAGAGCCACTGCACCCTCCTGCTAGAGTTTATGTGATCTTCTAGCCTTCATTGTTGTACGTCAGCTAAGTGGGGAAAAATTGGGGTTTTGAATTGTTTCTCAAGGTTATTGCTTTTACAACTTTCCTGTCATTTTGTTTCTACTCTGTCTATTCTTCATTTGTTTTGTTATTCATTGCAAACTTAACACCTGATGTCTGTGTATATGTTTTTCAGAATATCGAGTCAATCAGATCACATTTACCCATGGGAGGATGTCTTTAGTCTTTCAAGGAAAGCATTGTTGAGATTGCAAAACTCTTACTATAAAAATTGTCCTGTGTTTGTGTGCACTTATTTCACTGCACCTTTCCATGAATTAAACATGTGAGAGCTTCTGAGCCAAATTCCAGTGTAAACTTAGGAAACAGGGTAAGCCCAGGATGAGAAGACAAACTTCCTTGTCATACAGGTGAGCTGATCCAACAAGCTTCAAAGGAATGGGAGCACACACAGGATTTGAAACCTATGGCTTTGGGTTTCATCAGTCATTTCTTTCAACTAAACCTGAAGAAGCCTGTCAGTCTTATTTGTAAAATTTTCCATTTTAATATGTTTTTGTCCACCTACTGAATTTTTATGAAATTGAATGTTTGCAGTGACCAAAATGGATTTTCCAATGGGCTATGAACTGGGAGGCAGATAGAAATGTTCCAACATATACATCTGAATAGGACATGGCATTTGTTTCCTCCAGGGCCCTGGGCCTTCACATGTTTCATGCTTTAGCCAAGGGACAAGTATCAACACCCATTTCCCAATTCCACGCCATGGAAGTCAGCAGAATCATTCTGAATTCTCTGCAGTGTGCATGAAAAAAAATTTTTTTGTTCCTTTCACAGTTTTTGGAACAACTTAAATGGTTTCAGGAATTCAGTCAGGAAATATAATCTTGAATAAGATAGAAACAAGAAAGTCGAGTCCTTGTTGTATCTTCCATGCTATTTCCATCTCCAATGTATTTCCTCTCTCAAATTACTTCTCTCCAGAGTCACACTCTGCCAGAGATAACTAGGTGGCAGTGAGTGAAGAAAGGAACAGTATTGTCTACAGCTTTGAACCACGAATAGCCCTTGGAAAAACAGCAGCAGAGAGAGATACAGGTTCACGTTGATAAAGTGGGATGCCAAGTGACTGAAGACTTGATTCTGTTTCACTGAAGTTGGCAGTGAACTCCCATGGACATCACTTTTATCGCTGCTCCCAGCCCATCTTGGGTGCCATCCACTGCCAGCCTGGGCAGAGTGTGGCTGTGAGGAGCTGGGGGATGGGGTTGGCTTTGCTGGTGGATCCTCCTGCTGCAGCTGCTGGGGCCACAGTAACATGCACCCATGTGAAGCAACCTGGGTCAGCTGAGGTTCAGCATCGTGCTGATGCTGTGCAGTGTCCTTTGGCTTTGTCTTGTTGATGAAATGAGCCCAGATGCATGGACATATAAACATTGCATTTATGTGCATCAGGGCCTCGTTAGCCACCAGTTTGTAAACCAAAGCTCCAGAAGACAGCTGCCATTGATGAATCCCCACTGATGAGAACTGAGGCCCTGAGCTCTTCACTGGTATTGCAACTCATCCATCAGCACAAACCACCTGGCTGTATTGTCTAAACCCTGGTCACTCCTCAGATGGCACAACGAGCTGATCCCATGAGAAAGGGTCACCTTCTTGGCCCCTTACCAGACCCACCACTGTCCCTTCACCGGGTAATGGAAGAAAATTAAGCAATTTAAGGCCATTTTGATAGCTGCCTGCTTCTCTACTACCCTTTTCTGCCCACTCGGTGCACATGACATGAAACATCGGGCAGCCCTGCAGCACAGTCACTCACTGCTGTCACCAAGATCAGTCATCAAAATCCTGCATAATGTCAACTGACAAAGGGAAACCACTTTATTGCAGTGCCTCTGAGGGGGATAGATGAATAGCTGAACTGCACTAGCCTAATGGATTTTGGAGATGGGGGAAGCAGGACGGGACATGCAACAATTTGCTGGGAGGCGAGTGGGGAAATGTTGTTGCAGCGATGAGGAGCAGGAGATGGAGTAACAATGGCTCCAGTTTACATTGTGCTGTGCTGTTGCTGTGATCTGCTGCCAAGATCAACCCTGGAGAGAGGAACTTGAAAATAACACGAATAGTGTGGCAAGAGAGATACCCTACAGCATATCCTGCTCCCTCGGACTTCGCCTTTGAGTCAGGAGTGAAATATTGGAGCTATTGTGGTGAAGTGAGACTTAAAAATAGAAGGAAAAATTGCAGCTGTTTTTTTTTTCTCCAAGGGGACATTAATTGTTTTTAAGTTGTGCTACTTCTAGTTTGAGTCAAGGAGGAAAACACTTTAAGGCATTGAAAGGGCTAGAAACCATGTCACTCATCAGCTGCGGTGTGAGGGCTGCCCCTTATCTCCATTGCCATAGCGATGCTCCTGCTCTGGTTACTCTCCCCGATGGGTTTCAAGCTGCTCCTGAGTTACTCTCTGTGCTTGAGATCCTTTCATAGGAGGCCTAGTTAAAACCACGAGTCTTACAAAAAAAAATTAGTGCCCAGGCTCAGGTAGGTTAGCAGCACTTCTGCCTTACACACGTGTGCCCTGCCGGGGAACAGAGGGCTGGTGCCAGGGGTTTCTGCACAGGAGGTGAAGCTCTCTTTCAGACAAAAGCTGGAAATTCTCTGTCTTGCAAGAATAATGGCCTGGAACCAAAGTGGGTTTGTGGAGTTACAAAGCTTATATTTATTCTAGGATTTTACCCCATTTGTGTTTTTTTGTTATTGCAGGGATTGGTGGGCAAGTGCAGTTGGCTGGTAAAGCTTAGAGTGTTCAGAGAATTGCATTTCTGTGAATATGGGATGAAGCAGACCAACTTCAGATCTGGTCACAGCAATGTGAATGCTGTTTATCTACCACCTTCAGAACTCCCTTCTGTGTTAGGCATTGCAGGATGCTGCCAGCACTGGACCTCTTGGAGGTACCTTTCTGGGAGCACAGAACCCTTCCTCTCTGCCTCTGAGCTTCCCTGGGAGCTGGGAAGCCAGTGTGGGATGCCAGCACCACCACTACACTCAGACAGCTGTGGATGGCTTCCAGCCACCCTCCCAGGGGATGTCCCCCCATCCCAGACTTGATTTGATGAGTGACTGCTGCCACACGGGGACAGGACTGCTCCCCTACAAGGAGAGTGCTGCACTGCTCTGTATAAATATGACACATGACATTTATGTCAGAGTTCACCAAATTCGGCCCTTTCCCACTGGTAAACTGTGAGAATCAGCAGGGTCATAGTGTTTATGGCCAGAAGGAATAGTTAAATCTGGATTTACACAGATCACTGAGCTCAATTGCTTTCACTCAGTATCTAGTTTCACTGAAGCCCACGTTGCTCTGGGAGATGGAGCACCTCTTTCTCTTTGTCCCAGTAACTGGTTTTGTTCAGTCATGCACTTTCCTTCTGGTTCAGATGTGCTTGTCCTTAACTGTCAGTCCACCTATGCCTTTGGTAATGCTGCAGACCCCAGCAGCACTAAGTATTTTCACTCCTTCAAAGCATGGGTATCAGGCTGTCTCTCAGTGCTCTTTCCTAAAATTAAGGAGAGACTCATATTCTTAAGAGACTGCTCCAAGGTATGCCTTCCTCCCCTGCCTCTTCCATTCATGATGGATAATATATCCCTGACAATCAGCATCAGAAACCTGGTCTCCCACAAATGATTTCCAAAACTCAGGACGTTTCATTTTTTTCCTAAGGCTCTGGAAAGGACCCATGGCCAAATCAGGTACTCTGTGATGAATTTTACTAAAGACCCTCCTATGGCTGAGATGTTACTGGCAGCAGGTCCTGGGCAAGCATCTCCATGGGAGGTGGCCACCCTGAACAAGGAGCTGATGGTTTCTGTGGGAGGGTGCACAAGTGCACAGCTCCTCCAGGAGCTCAGAGGAGCCACAATGCAATGGCTCATTTCTGCAGTAGATTAAATCAGCACAAGGAAGTGAATAATGAATAAACAGTGGGTTTTAAAAGATGAAAAGGAAAGATGGCCTCTTATCGATGTGGAACCTGACAAAATACCCCTGTGCTCTTCAGAGATAGCACGACTTGATAAAGGTGATGAAAATACAACATGGGGGCAGAGAAACAACTTGGGGCCTGGTACTGCACTGGACAGGGGGCTGGCATCCCAGATGTTATCCCTGACCAGCCAGGACAGGTTTGATGACAGTGCTGTGGGGAACATTTGGTGGTGTTTTGAGTCTATCACATGCTCAAGGAGGGGTTTTGACTCAAATACTGAAGGAGGAGCAGGCTCTAAGGACTAGTGTAGGGGCTTTTCAATGCTCTTGAAAAGGAAAAGAACACAAACAGCACCCAAATTCTGAAGGAACAAAGAGTCACCATCTAGAATTTAGACTATTCATGCCTGGTTGTGGCAGTGCTTTTAGGCCCCAAATCTCTGAGAGAAGGCTGGGTTGAGAAGTTCAGGATGTACAATCTTAACAGGTTTCCTTTCCAAATGTTTTTTATCTCAACAGCCAGAGGAAGCCCCTCCTGCACCCTTCATTCTGTGTTCGACTTGGTGTGCCAAGAGGCCAGACACCTTCCTCCTTCCTTCCATCCCAAGGCAAAGCCCAAGAGTTGCACTCACCTTCACTGTGCCTTTGGCTTTACTCTGGGTGGAGAAGAGCCAGGAACACTGGTGGTTTTCACAAGGGACAGGGAGAAAAGTCCCCTTGTTCCCTGGCCAGCTAGTGCCTGAACTGGTATCTACAAGGACAGCAGAACCTGAGGTTAAAGAGATGCTGGGCCTTCAGCCTGGGCTCAGGTTTTGGAAACACAAGGTCTCACCTCCAGTTTTGGAGGTTAGGAACCAGCCAAAGATCACATTGGATATGCACTATGGGCCACAGTTCCCAAGTTGTCCTTCTGTCCACAGGAGCCACTTTCCATCTACAGCTTCTTCCCTGAGCTGGTTTTAGTTTATCACAGAACAGAAATGTATCCCAGAGACCAATACTCCATTGAGACCCACTTGACATCGCCCTGTTGGGCTTTGCTCACTTCATGGAACAGTCACATGTTAATGACCTGGAACAATGATGTGTCAATGTCCCAGAGCAATGACACACCAACATCCTGAAGCAATGACATGCTAGTGCCTTGGAACAATGACATGCTAATGTCCTGGAGCTGGCTGTAACCAATTAAGCCATGGTAATATTTATTTAACTGGAGGACCATCAAACTTGTGGCTTGGTGGTTTTGGCACAGCAAAACTTCACATAGATGCATGGAACTGCCTGAGAAACTCATCTCATTGCATTATTGTAATTATTTTATTATTCCAGTCTTTGTCCTTCCACATGGGCCCCAAGCAGCTCAGTTCATTCCCCACTTCTATTCCTTGGGCACAATTATTAATCCCCACTTAATTGTCCTTCCTACTACAGAAAGTCCTCTCAGAATGCAGATCCTCTGCAGAGTTTTATTTGGTTCATTGGGACACATAAACATATGCCATAGCCTACATTTCCCATCAGAATACACCTGAAATTCTGACAGTGAGCAAAAAAAAAAAGCCTCGACCAAACTCCCCACCCACATGTGCCAAGGGAAACCCAAGTCAGTAGTCAGTAATTCCAAGAAATTCACAGGGACTTGCTCACATTCACCAAACAAATTCCTTCCTGGGAATTATTAGCTTGGTTGGAAGCAAGTGTTTTCTTGCCCTCTGTGCAGTGTTGTGTCTCAGGTGACAATTTAGGGACCTTCTGCCCACAGCTGGCTGACTCTAGCAATGTATGTTTCACCATTTTATCCGCAAATCCACACAACAATGTCACTAAAAGGGTGCATCACATGGGGTATGCTTGGTTATCAAATTATTTCTCCTTTAAAATATAAAGTTTTTGCACAGAAATACTCACAATTTTCTACTACCCTGCTGTGAATCCTTCAGTCTTCAGTAGAAGGACTGAAGCGTTTACTTTTTGTTGCTTTTAAACTGAACAGGAGAACAAGAAGCTTTCTTCTGTCAAGCTAATTGGATGCCACAGAGCAATCCATGGCTTTCAAACAATGAGAAACCCATCTTCCTTATGACTAATAAATAATAAAATATTACCCATCTCAGGCAGAGAAGAGAGGTGATTCAGCAAATGCTCCAGCAATGGCCTGGGTGGCATTAATCAACTCTCATGTCAGAGATGATGTCTGCAGTCATCTCACAAACCAAGCTCAAGGCAGCAGCTCCTGCACACCTCTGAGTCAGACACAGTTTTGAAACCTCGAGGTGCCAAGTTTCCCAAGTGGTTTCCCAAATGGGGAGTCAAGTGCACAGGATTTGGAGCCCACACATCTGCAATGGGACTGGGACACCATCCAGCTGCCAAGTAAGCCAGCTGCAGGCTGGTGCAGGACCCCATCCAAGAGGGAGAAATTCACAGGAGAGGAAAATGTCCTAAAAACTTACTGCCTGAGGCCAGCTTTTAGTGCAGCTTCTCTCTTCTGCATTCCCCCATGTATCCAGAAGCCGAGTTACCTGATGGAGAGTTAATGAGACCTTCTGAGGGCACCTGTTTGGTTCCTCCCCATACAGAGAAACGTTCCCAGGCTCGTTCCCTTCATCTGGGCTTGTGTTTGGGTCTGGAGCCAGCTGTGGGGCAGGGATACCCAGCCTACCTTTGCCCTCAGAGCACACCCAGCAGCCCAGCTCAGCAGTGCTGGTGTGCAACCAGCCCCTGGTATGGGCATTGCTTTCCACAAACATTGTGGTGTGAAGCCACTGTGTCCACAGAAGCCCTCAAATTTGGTGGTGCACATGAGAGAACCTGTTTGGCAGGAGTTCTATTGGCCAGGAATTTGGGTCCCCTCTAATCTGATCTCCCCTGTGTTCCTGCATTGGTCCTGTAGCTCTTATCCCCTCCTTCCTTCCTACTTGTCACCGTGCTGGACAGTCTGCAATGTGCATTTGACATCTTTAGAAGTGGGATTACACCAAGAGCAGCTGAAGAAAAGCACCTCTGAACATTTTGCTTTTTCAGCAGTTTTTTATCCCCACCACATTGTGTTATGAATCTGGATATCCTGTGGGTCCCTCTCCAGCCACCTCTTGCTTTCATTTCTGCCTGCACCTCCCCAGGGACTGCAGCCAGGTTGTCTCCTGTCAAAGGTCACCAAGCAGTAAGGTTAATACAGTCAGAGATCTGCAGCACAGCCCTCCTGAGCCAGAGTCCAGGCTACAAAAAGCACGGGACATTACTTGGCCAGAACTTGGAGAAGATGTTGCCTGCAGCACCCCCAGGGTGTTACTCACAGGGCCATTGCACCTTGCTGCCTTCCATACTCCTCACACACATTCCCCAAGGAATTCTCTCTGCAATCCTACAGTGATTAGTCACGTGGATATTGATGTATTTAAACCAGGGCCAAAATCCCCCATGCTCTCTGGATACCTGTGGTTTTGGGATTTAGGAACATCCATGTTTCGAGGTGGTTGGTGTTTGTTTTTTTCTCGTAGGCTTTCCTGTTCCCTACAGCCCATAAGTGGCTTTCTGCCAGCTCTGCAGCTCCTCTTCCCTCTTCCTGGCAGCAGCACTGGCAATGACACATTTCACAAGTCTGTGGGAGAAATGAGTAAAACTACACAGGACGAGAATTTCCTTTAGTGGGCGGCAGGGAATTTATGTGATTTGAATCTGAGTTTGAAATATTGGTTCCAACCCGAAATGTAATTAAAATAAAAAAAAAGTTTGAAATCCTCTTCCAAAGGCACAAGTGGGACTTCAGATGTCAGAAGAACATTCTCCATCAATATAATCAATGCTTCTTTTTCCGGGCTCAGTCTTTTCTGAAGTGCACTGATGTTTGTAATAGAATATGCATTAAAAATTAATGAAAATTTTTTTAAAAAAAAAGAAGAAACAAGCTCTTAGAAAAGGCTGAGAGAATATCTCTTGACCTTGGCAGGAAAGTGCCAGTGTAACTTCTTGCAAAGTCACTTTTATTTGAAAGCTCCATGTTCCCACAGAATGTTTCAATTTATTTAAAAAATAATACTTTCTTTTCCTTTCCTTTTTCTTTTCTTTTTTTTTTTTTCTCCTGACAGAAAAGGACTCAACCTGATTATTTGCAGGCAGCTGTCTAAATAAGCTATGACAAAAATGTCTTCTTGTGACACCGAAGAATGAGCAAAAGTATTTTTGGTCACTGAAGTGGATGTACTCAATATCACACATTTTCTCTCTACACTTTTCCCAGTGTATTTCCCAAAGCTGCTGGGCAGCACATGTCTCTGCTCAGGAATTTCATCCCAGGGGGTTATCTTCCTGTCTTGGGCCCACCTGAGTGTCCTGCTGCCATTTTGTCCCATTCCCTTGTCTGCCCCAACTTGAGTCAATTGAGTCAATTGCTTCTTCCCTCTTTTTTTTTATCCTTTTTCGGATTGCAGCCATTAGTTCACAAAGTGTGTACCAGTGCCCACAGGCAAATTTTAAGTCCCTAAATCCCCTCTCAGATGCCTCAGTGGTGCATTGAATCTGGTTCAATAGCCTCTTAAGCAACAGACCTTCCATAAAGAGCCAGGGAACAGTCACATCCCTTTCTTTCTGCTGCAGTTTGCCCTCCAGGATAAATAGGAGCATCCCAGCTTGCAGCTGATTATTTTTTTAACACTTGGAGACATCTGCCTGGGAAAGTAGCTGCCTCCCTGGGATCCACACGTGTTTGTGTGTCAGATGTAAGTAAATGGAGGGCAATTTTCCAGAAAAGTTCCTAGGCATGTGTGTGACAGCTAGAAATTGCAGGGAGGCCTTGATGGAATGGGGAGACAGGCTGCGTCCTATAAATGACCTTTCCCAGAGGAGGAAGAGGGGGAGGGCAGAAAAAAAGATGGGGGTGGAAGCCAGTGCAGCCAAAGTGCCTTTTCTCCTTCTGCAGAGAGGAAAGGCAAATGCCATTCCCAAACAAAGATGTGAGTGTGGGGAAATCCTGCATTCATTCCCAAAGATATGGCAGATCTGGTGGCTGAGCGACCCAAGCCCCACAGTTTTCTCCCTGTCCCTGTGCAAACCACATCCCCCCATGGCTTGGCCACAATGCCAGGGCTCTGCAGTAGCTTTCCCTGCCTGCATGGCTTGTGCTCACACACAATGTGACAAAGGAACCTTGTAAAACCAGGAGCAAGGATGGTGTTGGGCCTTCCAACCCCTGACCCTCCAACAATTTAGTTAATGATTCTGGTTATCAGATACACTGGCTCAGCAGTGCATCCATCACCAGGCTGACAGGGATTCAATCCTATAAGGGGAGGGAATGTGCAAACACATTCAATCCCAGCCCGGCCAGCCCCCAGTGTGCCTCACCCCCTAAATCCAAGAACAAACAGAGAGTTTCCATCAGGGGAAGATCTGCTGTGATTTATTCTAAAATAATAGACAAGAAGGGCCTGTAGGTTCTGGTAATGCCTCAGATGCAGGACAAACCCATGAGATGCTGCTTAGTTGCTGATGCTCCTTGCAGTATATTCACAGGAAAGCAAAGAAGCAGTGATGCTTTCCTTTCCATGTCTTTGTGCATTCCTTTTTAATTGAACCCTTGCACTGGGTTCAATCCTGCAGCTCAAACCTGCAGCCAGCAGTTTGCTTTGCTGAACTTAAGGCTTACATCTTGCATTTGTACTGTTTCAATGTCCCCCCTCTGTGCTAAAGACTCTTGTCCCATTTGTTTTCGGTACACCATGACCCCCACTCCCTGTCCTGACCAGTTCCCCCACCCCCTTTCAGTAGATTGTTTTGCAATATTCTCTGCATACCACTCTTCACATGATGGAAAACTCTGTTTGTTCTTGGATTTGTGGGAAGTCTTCAAAGATGCTGTCAGTCATAGCAGCCCCAGGGATACCAAGGGAGGAAGACACAACTGGTGCTCTGACTGCAACAGCCCAGGGACACTTTGCCCACACTTGGACCCAAAACAAGGCTTCCCAAAGCTTACAACTGTTGGCTCACCCCTTTAGTTTTGAATATCACAGTGTTTTCAGGATGAACAAGGTATGAGACAAAACATTGAAATATGTCTGCTAAGCTCATCAGCTTTGTTTTAACAGGCTTGGAAAAATCTGGAGATACTTCCTCTGAAGAGGCAGTGCAGAAATGAACCTGAACCTGGAGTTTCTAAAGACCAGCCTCTCCTTCTGCTCCAATGCCATTAGAAATTCCCACTCCAGTTTCATCTTCTTGCCTCATGCATGGAGTTGGTGGCAGGGAGGCACAGGACATCTCTCAGGGTGGGAATTTTCACCCTCTCAGCTCCTCCATATGGAAAAGGAAAGATTCAGAGGAACCATCATCAAACTCTGGCTGCCCAGAAGCACCAGGAGACAACTGACCACAGAGCAGGGTGTGCATTAAACATACTAGTGTGCATCTGTGTTGTGTAGCAATTATTTCAAATTAGGCGAGGGTTAATTAGATACTCCTGGTTGCTGCTGCCTGAAATAGGCCACCTTCGGTGCCAAGAGCTGCAGTACAAAGCAGACCTGTTTGCTTTCACTCCTGATCAGAAACTGGGCAGGCAGCACCAGGCAGGATTTGGAGGGGTGGCAAACACTGTGGTGAAGTTCATATCTTGTTTTGGACCCCTCAAGCAAGCACAAAACTTAGGCTCAGCTTTCTCAAAGCTCACTCACGAGCAGATGACATGAGCACAGGAAGCAGGGATAAGGCAGCACAAGCATTTGCTGGCCAATGAGTGCTCTCTAGAGTAAAGTGCCCAATGCCAAGGCATTCTTCCTGGAGGTCCTGATGCTTCCTGGTCAGGTGAGTGGGTAGTTAAAACCCCCTTCCCTGGGATTTACAACAGGTGCAGCATCTCCATGCAGTGCTGCTTGCAAGGGAGCAGATGGCCCCAGCCTTGGAGGGGCAATGAATGCGTAGCTTTTTACCTGCACTTCTCCCTTCCCTCAGTGCTTTTCTGGGGTCCCCAAGGAAGCAGAACATGGCCATCACTGCAGGCAGGATAGCCTGATCCATTTCTGGGCACCAGAGTCCCTGGTCCCATGCTGGCAGCCTTTGAGGTGGCCAGATCTTGGAGGGACTGCTGTGTCAGAGAAGCCCCACTGCAGCACTGTATGATAAGAGCAGATAAGAGAGTTCCTGCTCTGATTACAGCATGACCAAACAAGTTTCCTGATCCCGTACCTATGCCAGCCACTCCTTGAGACAATACTGTTATCCCAGGTGGGAATGTGCAGGCAAGCAGGAGCAAACCAGAGACGCAGGCCCTGATGCCCTATGGCAAATAAACGTCAATGTGTACCCTCGTTCTGTGCAGGGTGCAGGCTCAGGGACTCCGGTCAGGGACATTTCCCAGGGAAATGTCCTGGCAAGGCATCAGGCTTGGAAGAAACAGGGAGAGAAGAGTTCAAAGTTACAGTGAAAAGAGAACAGGATGTGAACCAATGCTGAAAGTATGACAAAAAGCTACTAAGAGGGCACAGAAACAGTTTATCTTTGCTGTGTGGCAGTTTGCAATCAGGTGCTACAGGGGAACTGAGGCTCACAATGGAAATGTTCTTCACTCCACCAGCTCTCCCCAGTTCCACCATGGATGCCATGACTACCCCAGTGTGTTGCTCCAGCATGGCCTAAGTAAACACCATGGCCCGACCACCACCTTGTCTAGCAAAAATGGTCATGGAGAAGCTCTCTGCACCTTTGCATGTGCAATCTGGACTTTGTTGCCTTGACTGGAAGAGACTGGCAGACTGGCTCAAGCCTTGTCGGTGCTGTCTCGGGAGAAGCAAGGTTGTTTTCTCATGGATCTGTTCACTCACAAGGGTACTGAGCCAGAAAAATGCTCATACTCAACATTACACCCATCATTTCCAGGCTGGTATTGCTATTTTGAGGTAGATCATGTACTGACCCATGGGGGAAGACTGTGATGAATTGGGAGTTCACCCACAGGGTTCTGCCTGCCTGATTTGCCTTGAGCCATGAGGATTTATCACTCTCCTTTTAAGTGATCTAAAGGTTTTCTGGTACTTTATAGTGTGCTTCACTGCTGTCCCAGCAGCAGACCAAAGCAGTGAGCTCCAGACCCACTCAGGACTGTGCCTCTCCAGTCTCTTCCAGACAGTTACTTGAAGGAAACACACCTGATTTTAGAAGCTGACCTGTTGCAACCACTATATATTCAAGTGCTACTGTAAACTCATATACATTTACCATGGGATTCTTACCCTGTTTATATGGCAGTGAAGTCATTGGGGCTACATCAGTGGGAAACTTGGAGCACTGCTCTGTTGAGGAGCAGCTGAGGGAACTGGGGTTGTTTAGACTGGAGAATAAATAGGAGGCTCAAGGAACCTGATTGTTCTCTACAACTGCCTGAAAGGAGGTTGTAGATGGATGGGGGTCAGTCTCTTCTCACAGGTAACAAGTGACAAGGTGAGAGGACACAGCCTCAAGTTGGACCAGCAGAGGTTTAGACTGGGTATTAGGAAGAATTTCTTCAGTGAAAAGGTTGTCAAGTATTGGAACAGCCTGCGCAGGGAAGTGTTGGAGTCATCATTCCTGAAGGAATTAAAAAGACATATAGATCTGGCACTTGGGGACATGGTTTAGTGGCAGACTTGGCAGTGCTGGTTAATAGCTGGGCTCAATGACCTTAGAGGTCTTTTCCAACCTTAATGACTTTATGATTCTATAAAACAAAGGCAAATGCAGCCCAAGCAAGACCCACACCTGTGTGACTCGGTGTATGGCTGGAAGTGGCTTATGAACCTCTTGTTTTTGCAGGCTCCGTGTGTCTGCACTCAATTTCAGTGCCCAACCTGCAGTCTGGACAAACAGCATCACCTCATGCCAGGGTGTGCATTCAGCACCTACCTGCAGTACAAAGGAGCAAATAACAGCCGTTAGACCACAGTATTTAGAAAATCCCACAAGAAAGAGCTTTCCAGCTATCTCAGGGGGTTCGTTTGCATTCAGAGAGCTTCTCTGAACACTTCCTGGCCTGCCTGAACAGTGCCACCCCAACTGCTCCCAAGGAACGTTTTAATAGGTACCACTGGGTAAAACTTTGTAGCTGCAAATCAGAAAGGTGACCGGAAAAATATTCTGAAGTAAATTTTTCCCCGATTAAGTTAATTTGCATAAATACGGAGGGATCACCTGAGGGTTCTACTGTTCTTCAAGCTGATTTCTGCAAGGGACTCGTGAGGCTGAGACAATCTCTTTCCCTCACAAGTAGTGAAAGTGCTCTGGTAAATACCTTTGCAGCTGTCCTGAGGTGCAATGGTTGAACACAGGCTTTTTCATGAATCTTCAGGGGGTGCTTAGTCCTGTGAGGACCTGCTGGGTGAGCTACCTCCTTTCCTTCTGAGAGCTGGGTCAATGATTGTGGTAAACCTTCTCCGGGTGTTTTGTCTCTTGGGAATTGCACCTTGACAAAGGGCTGGGAGGTCAGACAAAAAGAAAACCATGTGTGTCATTTGGCCAGCTCAGACCCAGGAGATGAGAAGGTGTGTGGAAATAAAACACATTAAGGATAGACTCAGATGGTGGTAGCAATTCCTACTTTACTAAGGAACCACCTACAAAGTCTCCTGATCTCTACCACTGCTCAGCAGAGAGGCAGCTCTAGTGTCAGAAGCATAGCAATGGTAATTTATCATGCTTGAAGGTGCAATAGGTCTCTCTAGATGTAATTAAGTGCTCTCTAAAAGGAAGGGACTATTGCTAAGCCTTGCAGGCATGTTTACTTGACCACAGAGGGCCGTCATCAGAACATCCAGTACTAATACATTATCACTAATGATGACAACCAACAGTTTCTTCTCCACATGAATTACAATTACACATTCTCACTTGGCTGGAGAGTCCAATTATCCACAAAGAAAATTTTTCATTCATACAGGACAAGAAATATTAGCAATACCTACAGGTTTTTCTTTCCTACCTTCCTTTTTTTCTTTTATTTTTTTGACTCTCTGTTTTTCACCTCTAATTTGTTTCAAATTATTCCCAGCATTATTAGATTGGTATGAATGACCACCTACCACTTTTCCCTTTTACCAGAACCATGTGTCTTTGGATTCTCCACATTTTCACAGTTAGCCTGAAGGCAATATTTGATCTCTCAAACCAGCCACCACAAGAGAGTTTACCAATCTTTATTTCATCACCAAACACTTTTTCAGTATGGCATTTGACATTTGAGCTATGTGTTCCTCTCACCTCAAGTTCACCTTTGCAAATGTTCCTTCTCTAACAAGCATATTTTAAGGCCCACTGCCCTGGTGCCCCATGCTACAACCTACACTTAACACAACAAATTGCTCCATAAAGATCATAGAAGGCTGAAGCAGTTTGAAGGAAGACTGCTTACCTCAATGCAATCCAGTGGGCTGGAGGAGGCTATTATCCATGTGCACTTTAGGAGGCTCTGAGAAGCAAAGGTAACAATCAGCTCTTACCACTGTTGGAGGTGAAATGTGTTAAGGGACTAATATGAAGGGAGCCTCAGAATTATTTTGGCTTGACCCCAGATGAAACAGGTGAAATAACACATGGAGCCACTAGGAAAGCCTGAAACTGTCTGAAGGTAAAAGTCATGGCAATCTCAGCAGCCTCTGATTGGCACCACTGATGTCCTGGGCTGCTGGAGGGATGGGGAGATATTGCATTACGTTGGCTGAAACCACCTCCCCATCTCTGAGGAAGCCCAGCACCCCTGTGAATCTCATCCCAAAGTGCACAGACCAGAGCTCAGTGGTGCCTGCTGCCACATCCCTCTGACTGGATGGCTGGACTGCTCCTGCAGGAGGACAGAGGACTGGTACCACCTAGGGAAAGCCCATCAACACCCAGCACGGCAGCCAACACATAGTCCAACCTCACTAATGAAATTCCTTCTGAACAATATTTGTCCCCCCATACCTGCAAGAAAATCTTCAGGTATATCAGGCATGTTCTGAGACACTGCTCCATTCACTGCTGGGACATCTGTCCCCCAAGGAACGAAGACAAAGCTGTCTTCTGCTGTGATGAAGAGCCCACATCTCAGGTTTGCTCTCAGGAGTGCAGATGGTCATTATAGACCTCTTCTAGTAAACCTCCTCTTTTATTTCTCTCTTTCCCACTGTTCCCAAAAAATCACCAAAAAACGCTTATTAAAAAATAAAAAGTGCCAGTTAGCTGATGACAGCCCTCCAGGCCCCAAGGTAAAAACCAGAGAGCCCAGGAGGTGCTGGCAGCAGCCGAGGTGGGTCAGTGGGGTTTGAGACTTTGTTGTGTCCCTTGTATAATGTACTGGCTCCTGTCCAGGATGCCCTGCAATGAGCTGCCCATTCTTCTTCAGAAGAAGTGGGCAGCCTCTTCTTCACGGGGCAGGAGGAGATTGAATTCGGTTGCTCTGTCTTGTCAAGCTGAGGAATTGTGCCTTGGGACTGCACATGTACATTCACCACTCAGTCACAGAGCAAGATGCTGCCTAGGCCAAGGTCAGGAGGGCTGCATCTCTCAGATTCAGGTGTCTGTCTGTCCTGTGGAGGAACTGGAGGGGAGCCAGCATCAGATCCATCTCTTGTTCTACCCCACACACTATTTTCATGTACTGTAGAGAGCTCAGACTCAGCTCTGAGGGCAGACTGAGATTTATGAGTCCTCAGTGTTCCCAGCCACAGCTCCAATTCTGTCTCCTACTGCAGCCCAGTGTTACACCTCTCCACTCTGATGATTTTGCTGCATCCTGCTAAGTACTTGACTATCTAACACTTCTTTGATTAACAAACCTTTGCGAGCACTTCCTAGTGTCATTCCCAGTCACTTTATTCCACTTGCTGGCAGTGGAATAAAGCTGGCAACATGTCACCGCTTTCAGCCAGGCAGCCAGATTTGACCCTCAGAAACCAGGGCATTGTGATCAGTAGAGTTTGTTGCCTACAAAACAGACCTGAATGTCACCCACATTCTTCTTGGAGTCTTCACTTGGCTCAAAGGTCCTGCTCCAGTCCATCTCAGAGCCTGTCCTGCACAGCGGTCCCCTCCTTCCCGCCAGGACACGGAGCACTGGAATCTCATTCATGCATCTGCTGTTGCACCACTGCTGCCAATCCAGCCCGGGCTTTAGGAGAGAAGAACATGATCACTTCACGGGACACTGGTGGAGTCACTGCACAAGCAGAGAAGACCATCTAATCCTTGCATTCCTGCAGGAAAGAAAGCTCCCAGTGAGCTAAACATAAATGGCCAATGGTGTGTGTTATTTTTAAGTCCAAAAGCCTGAAGGCAAGGTTTAAAGGCGAATCTCATGGCATTTTTTTTGTGAGCTGTCTTAAGTCCCCTTGTCTCTTGCCTGGATTGCGTCAGCCAGCAGTGACATATTTTGGTGGAGGATCTGTCTCTGTCCTTGTTCTAAAGGCTCTTTAAGCCTCTGTACATGGCTGGAGAGGGCAAACTGAGACATAGAGCAAATGCTGGCTTCCATCTACATATCTTGTCATGCAGGATTGACAGAGACCACAAAGTGGCCTCATAAAGGGATAAAGTCAAATGATATGTCTGCCTGATGTTCCATGTTATACCCTGCCACTTCTCCCTGGAGCCAAGGGGAAGCTCACCCTGTGGTGATGTCCCTGCCCACCAGCTGTCCCTCACCAGTCAGAGGCACTTAAGCACCACAGCAGCCCCACTGCCACAACACCTCCCCCCTGTCACCTCAAGTCTGAGGGTCCTGGCACATATCACAGAATCATACAACTGTTAAGGTTGGAAAAGACCTCTAAGATCATCCAGTCCAACCAGTTACCCAGGACTGCCAGGTCCACTACTAAACCATGTCTCTAAGCACAACATTTATATATTTTTTGAACAATTCTAGTGATGTTGACTCCCATCACTTCGCTGAGCAGTCCGTTCCATTCCTCCAGTGAAGAAATTTTTTCTAATATCCAAACTGAACCTCCCCTGGCAGAGCTAGAGGCCATTTCCTCTTACACTGGTGCTTGTTACCTGGGAGAAGAGCCCAACTCCCACCTGGCTACAACCTCCTGTCAAGTAGTTGTAGAGAGCAGTAAGGCCCCCCTTGACCCTCCTTTTCTCCAGGCTAAACACCCCCAGCTCTCTCAGCTGTTCCTCTTAAGACTTATATCCTCCTATTCCTCACAACTCTGCTGGCCATGGAGCACTGGGACTGCACCTCCCAGGTTTTGGGAGCATCTCAACTCCCACTCCCACATTCTCAGCTCTCAGACCACCATACATGTCCCAGCCAAGACAAAAATCAATGACTTCATACCATGGATGTGTCTAAGTCCCATATTTAGTCACTTCGTTGCTGTGTGGGGCTGCATTAGGAGAGGAAAATGAGGGTTGCAAATGCAGGAGGAGGAAACTTGTAGGGGGAGTCCTTGTCTCAGCAGCAGCTCAGGGCATTCACCCAGTGTTGCTGGCAGCACCAGCTGTCATTGTGCTCACTCAGCCATAACTGAGCATCCAGGGTACAAGCTGGTACTGCATGGCTTTGTGTGATGGATTCCTGTTCAACCCTTTCTCCATTGGAAGCAACTGTAGAATCACTTGAACGGTTCCCAAAACTCCACACCATGTGCCACACTGATGTTTCCATATCCCAGCAATCATTTCTGACAGCAACACTGTTTTTGTGAGACTGCTTCAGCCAGCTGACATAACTGTAAAATATAACCAGCTTTGGCTTTTGCAATGTTTTCTGCTCTAAAATGAAGAGAATATTTTTGTTACTGTGCAGATGGCTCTTGCTGAAACAAGCAACCATTCAATCTGGGATGAAATCCGGAAGGTAGGTGGGATTTGGGGCTTTTTGGAAGGAAAAATGACTCCTGTGAACAAAGAAGCCCAGGTTTTTCCCTACATAGAAAGGATTGGGGCCAGTCAGAAACCATCATGCCACAATGTTGATGAATGCAAGTGGAGATGGGCAGCAGACCCACGGCTGAAGGACAAGTGTGGTTTCAGTCCATCTTTCAAGATGGCCTCACCTGTGCACACTCCAGCATGGGCTGTCACTTGATCCTGAACCCCCAAAATCCCTGGCTTGTGCACCCTGGTGCTCCCATCCATGCTTCTAAGTACAAAGAAACAAAGGCATATAACAGAGAAACCATCACTGGTGCTTTGTTTTTGGAACACAAACCTGTTCGAATGAGCTTTTTTGTTATTCTTTAGCTTTGGCAGTTACACCTATCTTCTGCTCTTCTTTTCAGAGACCTCATGTGCATTTTTCTTTCCCTAATCCAGGTTTTTGTCCCATCTTCTATCACCTGAAGGCCCTAGCTCCCACAGACACCACAGATTAGGGAGATAAGATATATATTGTTCTACCACCAGACCACGGAATTCCGAAATTCCCTTTCCTCCTCTACTATACTAGGCTGGCACCTGTGGGGCATCTGGTACAAAAGGGACTGATCTGAAAGCAACATCCCCTGTATGGACAGGGGAAGGGCCTGATCATAAAGACCAGTCCCTACATCTCTGTAAGTGGGTATTTGGAAGCAGCAGTGACTCAGGGGTGGCAGCACATTGTTCTGCAGAAGCATTTGAGCTTGTAATCACAGCCTCATGATCCTTGCTGGGTGAAGGAATTTGGGCAGACCCCAGTGTCTGAACATCTTCAGACTCCCTTGGAACAGAGGACTGCTCTTGATGTGGTGCAGAGAAACCAAAGGAGAGGAAACACCAGCATCAGTTTGAAGATGGAGGTGAGGGGACTTTTTAATTAGTTGGGGAATGAGAGCGAAAAAAATCAGTTTAAAGAAGCCAAACTGATTTAATTAGCAATACAATTAAGAGTGCACTGCCTTCCCAGGCAGAGGAAAGGGTCTCATCTCCAACAGTTTCATTAAAGTAATGACTCATACCCCCTTTTGCTCCCCCCACCCTCACTCACAGGTCCTCTCCCATGCCGGCGACTGTGCTGGGATATGCCCCTGGTAATCTTCTGCTATCCTGGGGGCCTGGGAGGCAGGAGGGCCATGGAAAGAATCCCAGCGTTTCCATCTGTCGAATTCCCGAGCGGCAGAAACCTGACCCTGCACGGAGCAGGGACGCACTGCACTATTGCTGCTGTGGCAGAGCAAGAAGCCTGAGCTCCTTGTCATGCATTATTAAGTGATCTCAAAGAGGGAAAGACATTGATGAGAGGGTGAAAAGTGGAGAAGTCAAAACTATCCTTGTAATAAAAAGAAATTTAAAAATAAATCCAACCCCGAGCAGCCTCAGCAGCCGATGCTGCAGCTGCTCTCACGGGAGAGAGGACCAGGCACAGGAACATGACAGCCATGCTGATGGTTTGCTGCAGTAGCCTGGGTTTTTCCACGATTTTAGCGACTCTGTGGAAAGGGCAGGAGCCTTTGTGAAAAATGAGGCAGTAAATGTTAAAGCCTGCAGTACACTTGTGTCTGTCCTAATCAGCTCAGTGCTGAGGGAGTGGGAATACTTGGCTGTTGGATGAGCTGCCCCAGAGCCAAACCCTGCAGACGTGGTGCAGTCCCACATGGGGATGTACAGGTTGTGAGCATAGCCAAGTGCTCCTGGGATGGCACTGCTGTCACCTGAGGCTGGGGGACACCATGGCTGGTGCAAAGCAGCTCAGCTTTAGCACATCCTCTTGGTCCTGAGGCACATGTGGGAGTGGTGGCAAGGCCTCCTGCCCCCCCACCGCACTCCTAAATCATTAGCTGAAACTCCTCTGGGACCCACATTTAGCTGTGTAGTTGTGCTACCAGTCAAACTGCTGCACCATGAAACTGCATGGCATGGCATACAGGGGAAGAGTGTGGGTGCAGGGTTTGTGCTCTGGGACTTCATCAGCCATAGAGCTGGATGTGATTTGATATGGGGAGAAAGGGAGATCCCAGAAGTCACCTGCCTCTGTACAACTGGTCACTGCCACAGCAACAGCAGGAAGTTTTCAACTAGCAACCAACACTGAGCCCACCTGAGGGGAAAGGCCACCCACCAGTGGAGGTCCTGGACCAGAGGTGTACAGTTGTCCAGGTATGGAACCTCTCTTCCTTGAGCCTGTTTAGCGATGCTTTTATGGATGCTTTTGCCAATTTTCCAGCCCACTGACAACTATTCCTTATATGGAAAAACAAGAGCATAAAAGAACTTAATGTGTTTCTAGCTGCTTTTAATGAAATTTAATAACTTTGGCAAGGAAGCAGAATCAGCCTGACTAATTCTTCGTGAACCCAGAGCCTGTAACTGGATTGCCTGTCTCAAGCAGAGCAAAAATGGCCACTCCTGTTATTTGCAGAAGAGGCAAAATTGCAAAGGGCCAAGTATTGCAAAACCTCAGGCTCTGCAAAAGGTGATTTATAGTTACCTGCAAAGATGTGACTAAGGAGCTCAGGAATCCCAAGCTGAACAACAGCTCATTGATAAGCCCCAAGACACTGCAGGCCAAACTCTTGGCTACCCCCCAGCTGACCCCTGGCAGTGTCCTGCACTCGCCTGAAGGGCAAAGGTGTGCAGGTGGAGGCAGTGGGGAGCACAGGAGGGCACTGCTGCAGGCCAGGAGCTCCACACGCCGGGGCTGGTTTGCTTTTGTCATCAGAGGATGGACCAAATCCATTGCTGGAGGCAAGTGGCTGCATTGCTGTGAAGGGGCTGAGGGTCAGACCTGTGCTAATAGCATTGTGGTTCTTTTCGGGGATGTTTTCTTTCCACTTGTGCTCCCGGAAATGCAGAAGCACACAAATAGAAAAGGACAAATCAATAAGCATTTATGAGCCATGAAAAAACATTCTTCTCTCTCAGGTAAAATCTTAGTTGTGCTTTTTATGTGGCTGGGATGATTCATTATGCTTCACTCTCCCCCACAGGCAAGCAGAAATAAACAGGAATGCTTTCCAAATTCAGGAACGGCTCCCTCCCTCTCTCCCTCCCTGCTTTCCTTCCTTCCTCTTTTCTCCAGTATAAGTGTATTTTTCTCCAGACAGCTCAAATGGTTCTCTCTGAAAACTTGTAATCCCTGAACCCTCTTGATTTGCTGCAGCACAGCCTGGAATACAGGTGAATGGTCTTCCTGGCAATGGATATGTCCCCGATCAGCAGCTCATTCCCCTCTCAGCCAGAACACCCCTCCAGTCCCCTGAGCTCCACTTCTGCTGTCGCTGGAGTCACGGGCAAAACTTCCCTTGCTCCAGCGGGAGCAGGAGCACGTTTCGTCCGGCAAATCCACCCGTATCGCCATATGTTGCTTTCTCTCCCTGCTCTGTTTTCCTTTCGGCCCTATCTGCCTCATCAAAGACAGGAGGTGGTGGCGGTGCCACGCGGGGTGTTTGCACAAAGGCGGTAATTCAAGCCCCGGCGTGAGCTGTTTTGGCAGCGTAGCCAAGGCACCGCTTGTTGCTCCACCTGACCTCTCCGGCGGCTCCTGCCCCGGCCTCCTGGATGGATGCAGGTGGCTCTCACGCCAGCCTTCCCCCCGCTGTGCTTTTGAAAACCATTTTCCTGTGGCTCGCTTGTGGATGGAGCAGCTCCTGGGCTGCTCGTCAGGACGCCTGAAGGTGCTGCCGCTGGCCAGTTTGCACTCTGAGTTATTTTTAGGACCGCGGGGCCAAGAGGTGCTGGGCAAAGGCAGCAAACTGGTAACAGCATTAAGAGCAGGTATTGACAGGGATTTTACTGGTGTAGGTCTGTGCTTGGGCAGGAGAGGCTCACGCTGCTCTCCATCCTGCTGCACATATCATGCTTGCAGGACCCAGCTATGAGTGCCTCTACCACCTCATGCTGAGAACAAGCATTGCAATCCAAAAGAAATTATTACTTTTTTTCGCGTATCTTCCCTTTTTGGTGAATCCTTGTGAGCCCTTCTGCTCGTCCTTTGCAATGGTCTGGAACAGTGCTCTCTCTGGCCCTTCCTTTGCAGAGACTTTATTTCAAACCTGTCGTCACCCTCCAAGGTCCCTGTAGTGAGTTTGCTGCTCCCGACAGGTTTGCAGAAAGTGCAGGGTGAAATTCCCTTTAGCTGCACACTTCAGTTCAGTTGCTCCCTGCTGCTAGAAATTCCAGGATGGAGAACAGTCAGATCAAAGAGGGACAATCCCAGCTGAAACATGCACAATTTGCATATTCCATTTAAAAAAAATCAAAGGGGAGGGTGTGTAAAATATTTGTGCCCTGGAGCATATACAATGTATGCCCCAACAAGATGCTCTGTGTAGGGCTTATTTACTCTGATGCCTAATAACAAAAAAAAAAAAAAGGAAAAAGAGTCTGTTGTAATTTTTCACATCTGTAGTTTTCAGAAATTCTGCCTCATCTAATATGCAGACCATCTCATTGAAAGAAGCACAGATACTCCAACAAGCTTGGGCTGACTTTTGGCAAAATGCTTACTTTTGAAGGTCAAACTAAATACATTCCTTGTGCAGTGGGAGGTCCCCATTGATAGAAATCTTTATTGCTCCGGTTCTGCCGTTTCATTTAACATTTGATAGGCCTCAGACACAGGGGAGGTGAGTGGAGGATACACACACCTTTCTCTGCCAGATTTTAGTATGGCACTGAGAAAAAGTCAAACTGGCAAAGCTGAGTTTGTTTTAGGCTGAGAAAAGCATGGGCTGAGAATTTAGTTCTGCTGCTGGCTCTGCTGGCAGCCAGCTGGATGGCAGTGACAAGGTCACTACTTTGTGCCCCTGTTTCTCCATCTACAAAAAAAAGTTATTCATCCCTTTTTGAGACCATTATTGTTTCCATTAATATTCTTGCTGCCTTTTATTACTCCAGAGATGGCTGTTAATGCTGCAAGCCCATGTTGTTCCACCCAGGTGTCTGAGAACAAAGTGATACTGTTTAGCATGGGGAGATGCTATTTGTGCTGCTTATCCTGAGTCTAATGACTGTGTCCTTTCTACCTACCGTTTCCAGCTTCAAAGTCTGCACTGACTTGCACTGCCTTTCAGCAGGAGACAAAAAAATTAAAGACCAACTCTCTGCGCTCAGCGTGGAGAGGAGGGTCCAAGGGCTGCTCTGCTGACCCCCATCTCCAAAGACTTTCTTCCATCAGCAGATCCGGTTTGCACATCAGCGGGCCCTAAGGGATGCAGTGAAGGCTGCAGGGCAGCACAGAGAGAGGAGAGGCAGGGGAGGATGATGAGTGCACGCCCAGATGGGAAAACACCACCGACAGGAGCTTTCTCGTGGGTAAATCCCTCCTGCGCCAACGCCCCACACTTGCCTACAAACGTGACCTGCCATGCACCTCATCCCGTGGTCCCACAGCCACTCTGCCTCACTCCAGCATCCTCCCCCTCGAAGGGACCAGGCACTGCAGCTGTGCATGAACACGCCCTTAGAAAGATGCTGGCTTTCTCCCACTGAGTATTCCTGGCTGCTGGCACACCACAGCAGCTCTGTATTGATTTGCTTAAAGGCGACGGTCGAGTCCCTCGTAATTTATTGAGAACCAGCCGGGTGGTTTTTGCTGACTCCCACGCCTTATGTGGTTCACATTAATACCAATCAGGTGCCAGCAACAAGTCCTTTTTGAGAGTACAATTCCTCTCACAGAGCATCTTCCAAGAAAAAAGTAATAGGCAGGAAGAATGCACCTCGAGACATCAAGCGTTTTAGCGTTGGTTTGTTTGCCTTTTCCCAACAGCCTGCCTTTAAGGTACATCATTTCTGGCATCAGGTTTCCTCACGTAGAGACCATTTAAGTACTTAAGGTGCTCTCTATGTACTCAGCCAAATGTTTTGCCAAGAAACCTAGAATTTCTTTGCTTTAGAGGCATAAAGTCTTCCATCTGAGTCTTAATTATAGGGTTGAATACACAATGAAACTGCTGCTAAGTCCCTACATGTATGGAATGTAACACCACTTCACTGCACCTCACCTGAAAGACAACTTGTAAAAAAGCCACAGATGAGCAATAAACTGAAAGGACAGTAATAAGAAAAGAGAAAAGATTTAAACAAAAAGCCCTCCCTCCAGTAAATAATTAGCTTTTTTTTCTGATTATGCTCCTCCTGATAAAAGACAAAGAGCTCTGTCAGGAAGTGACTCCCTCTGAGAACCTACTTCCAGAAAATGTGGGTTTAGTGGTCTAGACCATCTGCTCCTGACTGGGGGAAGGGTGGGTTTGAATCTGTCTGCATTTGATGTGACGTGACCACTTTGATGTGACGAAGCTCTCTTGAATTGTGCTCCTGGGCTGGGTGTCCCAGGGAAGGCAGAAGGAGCAAAGGAGTCACAGACCTCCCTTAGGAGAAGGAAGCCCAAAAGCCATTGCTGCTGGGACATGTCCTGAGTGCTATCAATGGTCTGCATTGCTGGAGTCAACAGGAAATTTGCCTGAGTTTCTGGGAGGTCAAACTGATCTGCAAGGCTCATTTTGTGTCTGGGCAGGGGGTGAGGTAGCTCCGAGGAGGTGGAAAACACAGATGCTCCTTCAAGGCTGCCCTGGGGCTCTCCAGACCACAGAAAAGCTGTGGACAGTGGTCTCATGGCCATGCTTGGGCCATCCCAGACCGTGGCAGCAGTGTGCACACCTGACTCTGTCCCCCCACACCATTTCTGTTGCAGGGGCTGTGCCACAGGGTTTTGGTGTGATAATGTGGATAATAGGGACTGCCCATCTCCAGGAACGAGGAGGGGGTATATGGGGTTTCCTTCCTGGGAAGGAGAGGGTACAGGCTGAGCCAGAGCGGTGTGTGGGGTGGGAACCGTGGAGAGGCAGGTCTGTTCTCCATGCCACAGCAGCTGGCTTTGCCTTTCCCTTCCTTGTGGGTGATGTGCCTCATGGCACAAACACCTGAACAGCAGAGTGAAGCCCCCTGGATAAATCTCTGATATGGCTGGGTCATCTCCTTAGGGTCAGAGCCACGAGGACAACAAAGTTAGTTAAAGTTAGTGCTGCCATTGCTTCGACAGAAACGTGTACTGCATTTCTTAGCAGGGGAAGAAGCCTCATCAACGCATACCTGAAAGGAGGTAGCATGCTTCACCCAGAACACAGTCTTCATTTTTAACCTGTAATTTATTTTTTCCATAGAAATATCTAATTAGCTGCTTTAGCTCCATCCCTAATTAAATGTTTTTCCTTTTTCCTTTTTCCAAATGGCAAATTCCTGCAAATTCAAACAAGTTGTATCACCTGGCAGAATTATTTTTTAGTCAGGACATGCCTGTCATTCCAAACAAATTAGATATCTGAAGGGATGGGTTTAGCCACATTTCTGTGCACTAACCAAACCAAGCAGTTATGATCCACATGAGGCCAAAAACGATATTCTTCAGGCGACAGTAACCCCTATGCATACCAGGACCTCGCTGAATCAAAGAGTAAACACCCATTGTACCCAGGCATATGCTGCTGTGGGTCTCTGAACCGATGTTTAATGACCTTGTCAGGGAATGTGTGTGCTGTACTCTTACATTTTAAAGAAAGCATAATGGTGCTTTTGTCTTCTGTTTTTTCCTGTGTGGCAAGTTGCAGCTAGTCTTCAAACTTTGCTTAAAAACTTTACTTATTAATTCTGGGCAGTTCTCTTGCCAGTTCTGTGCTTTTGTTATGGTTTGGTTTTTTTCCCCACTTCATCTGTGTGTCTCAGCAGATATCAAACTTTCTTTTTTAGTACTGTAATTGATAGTTTGCAAACCAGTTGTGTGTCTGTGCATGTGTGTATCTGCAGACTCACATCCTCCAATCCATTGGACAACCATATAGCAAGATCATAACTTCAGCCTGAAGACCCAAAATAAACACTAATGCTCCATTCAAAGGGCCCTGATGGTTACTGTCTCCTTATTCAGGAGGGAGGTTCACTAGGTGGCTGCCTTTTGACACATGTCAAAGTCTGACTAAATTAAAGACTCTACAAGCTTTTATAGACACTGAGAAGACTGAAAATTCACAACAAAAGGGAAAATTTCTCTTTTCCCCACCTGGAGGCTTTCAGAAGAAATTAGGATATGGAGTATTAGGACAAGGGGGAATGGCCTCAAGCTGAAAGAGGGCAGGTTTAGGTAAGATATTAGGAAGAAATTCTTTCCTGTGAGGATGGTGAGACGCTGGAACAGGGTCCCAGGGAAGCTGTGGATGCCCCATCCCTGGAAGTGTTCAAGGCCAGGCTGGATGGGGCTTTGAGCAACCTGGGATAGTGGAAGGTGTCCTTGCTTATGGCAGACAGTTGGATTTAGATGGTCTTTAAGGCCCCTTCCAACCCAAACCATTCTATGATTCTATGACTCTCCTTTTACCTGTGTGCCATGGTATGGACATAGGTGTGCAAGGCACATGTACAGCTCATCAGTCTGCCCTAAATTCACAGCTACGGACCCAGAAAGCTCCTGTTTTAGATGTCCAAACCCATAGTTCCCCAGGGACATTTCATTCCAGATAAGATAACAAACTATGCATATGCACCGAATGCTGATGCAGAAGCTTCATATAAATTTCTTGGGGCCTGCCATTGGGATTGGGAGGGTCAAGAGAATTTTTGGGATTAGAAACAAACAGGAACTCTTCATCCAGAGTATTAAGAAAGAAGTCAGGGCTTTTGATGACTTTTACCAGTGCAGCTGTGGATTTTTCATAATTTCTTATGCTCTTTTTAACCAGCTTTAATTACTGGAGAATAAACATTTGTGGCTCAAGAGTAGCGTTCATCTCATGGTGATTTAGATGTTTACAACACTGCTGTCTTATCAGAGCTCCCTTTGCACTTGCGTAACATGTCCTGGAGAAGGATGGGTGTAATTGATTTTGGTCACTTATTTTAGCATGAGATAAATCCTGCTTGAAGCCATTGATCCTAAAATCAAAACAGCAGGGTAGATGGTAACCAGCTGGATGGAAGCACCTGGAGTTAGGGAGATGGGTTTCACCTTAGGTAAAATTTAAGTGTTGAACAGGTCTATGAGCCAACTGCTTTTGCTGCAAAATTTGTAGAAAAATTAGTCAGGGAGCTGGAAGAATCTAGCTCTAGGGAAAGAACATTATCATCTCCTGGCACTGGGAAGAAAAGGCACTGGGAAGTGAACAATTAGGGAAGTGTATGAATATTAAAATCCTAATGGCTCCTGTGGTGCCTGTTAACTTTGCTAATACCTGAATGCAATGGAAGACACACCATGGGCCTTCCTAAAGAAGATGAGTATGAGAATAAGAGGAGCCTTTTGATCAGCTGATTTTATTTCCCCTCTAATTCCTCTTGGAAGCCAGCATCCCACTGGAGGGCAGCTGAAGAGCAGAGACACAGAGCTCTTAGTCTTAACCATGATGGGTTGCCTTTCCAAAACCACCTGAGAGCATCCTCAAGCATGCTGAAGTGAGGGAGGGGTAACACTGTGAAATCTCCTTAAAGAATACCAGATTCACTGCAATGAGGTCTCAAGGAGTCCAGCTTAGCTGATTTGCCAAGAGGCTTTTGTTCCCATTGCTTGAAGGACAGGTATGCCCAAGGCAGGGAGGACCCAGAAAGGTGGCCCAAAGGACCCCTTTCTCTCCTTATTCTCCACCATAGGATATCCTGAGTTAGAAGGGACCCACCAGGGTCACTGACTCCAACTCCACCACATGCCATAAAAGTGGGTATGAAACACAACCAGCTCTGCAGGTTATAGACTGGCAGGAGATGAGGTGAAGGATGGCAAGACACAAATGGGAGGGTGGGAGCAAGGCTGTAAAGGAGTGATTTAACGTATGCTGCAAAGGGGACTGAATTTCATCACTCACACCTCAACTGAGTGCTTCACTCCCAAAACCCCTACTCTTCATTCTGGATGAGGAGCTGCTGACTCCATATTCTGCAGCCCCATGCTGGCCCATACTGCAAGCCTCCCAAGAGCTTCCCAGGGGCACCACACCTTGCTCGAGGGACAGACACACAGCTGAGCCCCCAGACAGGCAGGAGATGTTACTGTCAACAGAATGTGTTCATTCCTCCAGGCAGGATGCAGGTGGTTCAGCACCCCCTGCATCCAGCTCAATACCTGCTGGTCCCACTCCAACTCTTCCTACCTTTCAGGGATCATGGAATGCCACACCATGCAGTCTGCACATGAGTGTGAACACGCACTTTTGTATGTACCTACAAAACAGCTTTATAGGTTTACAAATCCAGAAATCTTTCTATTATGGTATAGGAGACCATTACATATAATGTCAGAGCTTTAAGGCCCCGCACAAGGCCCTACATGATGATAACTCTTCCCATCCCAAAGCACTTACAATTGAATCATAAGAGCAGAGGCAACAGGTGGACACAGACAGCCAGGCTGGAGGGAAGCACATGGCAAAAAAAGGAAACCCAGAAATGTAGGCAGTGCTGACGAAGCTGCACATCCCTTAACTGAGAATGGTTTTGTCCATTTCATTGCATTAAAAAAAAATTCAGATGCTGCATTCTGGGTTGTACAGATAATGCTGGAGACAAAAATGGATCAGCCATAACCATATGCTCTAATATGGTCAAACACTGGCAACTCATAAGGGCTTGTGTCCTGTACGGGAGATCCCAAATTAGCTATTTTTGTTTAAATGACACTTCTGCCCTTACAGCTTTTCTCGCCAGCTGTCCTATGGAGGACTGTGTTCTATATCCATTTGTTTACCTACTCTGCTGTAGGAACCGTTCCTATGACAGCTCCTATTAGAGAGAACACCTGCAAGTCTGAAAACCCTGTGCTCCTTGGGCTGGAAATGAATTGTTCATCTTGATGGGCTGAAGCCTGAATCATTTCAAAGATGGGACAAGTGACAATTTCCAAAGAGTGGTTAGAACTGCATATGAGGAGCTGCTTCTAGAAGATCACAGCTTCAGATAATGATTTCCAAATTTCCCCTCTGCCAGCATTCCGTGTGGTGGGTTTGAGATGGAAGTCTGCAGTGGCCTTCCTTTGTTAACTACCTATCTGATAAGTCTTCAGGATCCCTCAGCTTGCTCTAGCAGGCATTCTGCAAACATATAGAAAGGACATAGCCCAGAGTTTACAGTAACATCACAGGATGGGGTTTTCATTCTATTCTACTCATTAATCTATTTTTTTTTAATTCTGCTCATGAATAAGAGCTGTGCAAAGGTTACTTGCTGCTTCACACAGATCAGAATCAAAGGGCAAGGCCAAATCCAGAAAAACAAATCTCCCACTCAGATCCTCATTCTGCATTGCTGAAATTAAACTGTAGTCCAACACGAGGTTCAAATTCTGACAGTGTTAGATACCAAGCATTCAAGATCACACATTGTAAAAGCAATCAAAGATTGCTGCACCAGCAAACACTCCAGCAGTGGCATCTAATACTGCTGTAACCTTCTTTGGCCAACAAACAAATGCCCATTGACTGTGACAAGGAAGCCAACCAGGCAACAGTGTCTAGACTGGAAATGTGCTGTCAAGCCCTTCCCTGTCTGTCAGGGGATTGTTCTTGGGCAATGCTTGCTAGAAGATTGGGCTTAATGTCTAGCAAAGTTGTTCCTGTCACTTCCCCAAAAGACATTCCCATAATTTCCTAGAGTACAAAACCAGGAAAATACTTTTTTAATGTTGGGGGGGTTTTTTGCCTTATCTGTGAGGTTTTCCACACGGCAGGATGAAGCATGACTGCTGCACATGTTAGAACACTGCTAGCACATCTCTAGCAAGGATGCCATGGCATGAGCTTTGTCAAGCACAGGTAACAGTAGAACAATCTTGCTGGGGACCTGAGTAACAGTTAGGGCCACGATGCTTTTGGTGCCCCATTCCTCTTGCTAATTATATGAAGACTGAACATTTAATAGTGACCACCTTGCTCTGCAAGCCTCACTCAGGCTTTCATCTCTTGGCTAGTAGTTCCTGCTTACTGAGAGCTTTCTGTCCTCCCAGATTTGAAGGCTCTCCTCCACCACCTTACCTTTCATGCCTCATGGCTCATGAGTCCCATGGATGGAGTAATTAACAAAGAAAAATATTATTCATTTAAAATTCTGATTTTGGCTCTCACCTGGCAGAGTTCATGACACAACTCCTCAGGGCTGTGTCTGCAGCCATGCCCAGGACTGACCTTATACACTTCATGCTGGGGGGTGACAGCAGGCTGAAGAGCAAATGAAACCTCTGCAAACAAGCATTTCTGTCTTAGAAGCACAAATCCAAGCATGTTATTTTAACATTTTCGCTCTTAAAGTGATATATCTGAGTCTCAGAAGAATGAAACACCTTGCCCAGAGCTTGTCCCAGAACCCAGATTTCAAGAATGACACAAATGGTCCCTTCAACTCTACTCCCTCCTACAAAAACCAACTTGGGAAAATGAGATTCAGGTTATCAGAGTCAGAATCACATATCTGGATGTATATGGTGGCCCATCAAGCTGCTAAAGCAAACAGTGGCAGCACTACCCCTTGACTCACCCTGTAACACAATACAGAGCAGCTCCCAGGACTGATGGTTTGCAGTGGTGTCACCCGAGGAACCACTGGACTCTGCTGGTAAATTAATCCTTAAGATGAGGCCAGGGGGTAAAGGGGAGAGGGGCACACTGAAGAGGATAATCTCCATCTCCTTTAAAAATTAAACACTGTATTCCACCACTCTAACATTGGGTAGCACATTCCTCTGTGAAACACTGAGAAAAGCCAAGAAATTTTAGGTGTCCCAGCTGCCCAGCTCTCACCTGAGTGCCAGGCAAAGGGACTTGCCCGGGTCCCTCTGCAGAGTTAGAGGTCCATACACTCCGTGGTCCCAAGTCCCTGGCCTCAAAAGGGAGAGAACTCCCTCCCAGAGAGATGGGATGTATCTCCAAAGCATGGAGATACATCCTAAATCATACCTCCTCCCCACGGGCAGTAAGAGCCTGCTTTGCTCAGATAGGTCTGTATTTTTAATTTCCAGTATTTTATTGGCACCTATGCCATGAGTGGCACTTCCTCATCAGGTCTGTGACTTTGGAGCCTGTGCCACAAGCAAGACTGGAGATCCTGCAGTCCAGGAATGACAGCCAGGGCTCAGATGGGACCAGAGTTGTATGTATGTCCTGAGTAGCTGCCCCTCTCCAGCCTTTCACAGGCTGCCACCTCACTGGGTTATATTTAGCGAGGCATCTGCGGTGACAGTCATTTTTCCAGTATTTAGGAAATGCTAGTGCTGTCTTCTGGTTGGCTGCCAGGTGCTACTGGGAAACATGTGTTGGGATTATTTTCAGCACTCCCACCACCACGGTGCCCATCAATCATCCCTGTGGGGCTGCTTCAAGTCTGTCTGGACCACAGCAGCCCCACAAAGTCCTCCTGCCTCCCCAGGGAGGGGGGAGGACAAGCATGAGAGGGCTCAAGGGGGGCATGCAGATCATTTTTTAAAGAATTCTTGTCATGCCAGGCTTGGCTGAGCCCATCCAAGTCTGCTGCAAAGCCTGGGGTGACGTTTAAAAAGAGTAGGCCTGGACTGGGGGCATGCTCTGGCTTCATGATGAAGGCTTCCTCCAAAATGGTTCCCTGGAGGAAAAGCCGAGTGAAATATTCATCTTCCTTGATGTGCTGGCTCACAGCAGTGGTTTCAGCAACTTCNAAAATGGTTCCCTGGAGGAAAAGCTGAGTGAAATACTGGCTCACAGCGGTGGTTTCAGCAACTGGGATGTTGCTTCACTTCATAGCAGCTTCTCCCAAGAAGTGGCTCTGAGTTTTCTTTCTGCAGGGGACTTCTTGCTATTTAGAAAGCAAAATGCACCAAGTAATTGCTCATAACTAAGGCATCGAAGGCCAGCACATGATTTTATAAATATTGTTATTATACAATTCACGTGCTCTGTTAAGGCCTTTATTTTCTTTTAAACAGGACTTTTTTTCCAATATACTTTGGCCACAGCAACATCAAAGGAGCATGGCTTGAACAAACACTTCTTCCAGGTCTCGATTGTGCTTTCTCAGGGATTGTGAGAGCCTTTCCCCAACACTTGCAGGATTTGGACCTGCCTCCACACCTCAGTACCCACAACTAACCACTGGGGCTTTTCCTTCGGGCTCGTGATGCTCATGGATTTTCCATCTCACCCTCCCCCCTTCCTCACAGCTATACTTGCCTTCCCTGCCTGCTATTCCACACACAGTACCTTGAGGTGGGCCCGCTATATGCTGAGGTCAGCCCTGGAATGAACCTTGGGGAGAGCTTTTGCTGTGCTCATCCCTGAGCAAGTTCTAGCTTTCCTGCAGGTTCAGCACTGCTGGCAAGTCCCTGCAGACTGGGATGAGGATGAGTACTCTATCCCAGTCCAGGGCACCTCCTCAGCTTAGGAAGGGATGCAGCAACAGTGCCTGGCTCACCAGCATGTTCCATGGGGTCCTGCCTTCCATGCAAACCCCTGGGAAAACATATTGCAGTCACAATGTTTCAGGAAAATCCACACCCAGGAAGAGGAGAGGGTTTCCCAGCTGGTCGAAAACAACCTGGTTGAAAGCCTGTTTCCCAGCCCAGCATCCCCAGTAGGGACCACAAGGCTGGTGGCCCTGAGCCTTTGCTCTAAAGTGTCCACTGAGATTTCTTTCTCCCATCAAAACTTTCTTCCATCCCTGGTGTACCTCAATAATCTTAAAACAACACTTTGATCTTCATGCTTTGCATGGCTGCTCAATTTTTTTTCACTGTAATATACAGATATATCAAGCTGCTGGCAACTGTAAAAATGTCTTGTAAGTAACATCATTAACAGTCACAAAGTGATGGCTGTGAATTAAAAATGATTTACAGAGGAAATCTGGACAGTGTTTAGAAAAACTGGTAAGATACAGCGTTTTGCAATAGGTGTGTTAGACAGAAAAAGACATAAAATTTCCCAAATATGTTGCTGGTGATGGATGGATTTGTCACTCTGCTGTATCTCTTGTTCCAGATTCTGCTGTATGTGGGCTCAGGGAAACATCTTTTTATTACATTTCTTATAAAAGTTTTCCCAATGGGAATGCTGACCTGCAATACATATCATAGCAAAAGCAGTTAGTGGGATGGATTATTTGGTTGCTGGGGGTGGGGAGGTCCTGTTTGTGCCAAGAAAGACATTAGATGCAAATCCCCTGCAGCTGATGTTTTTACGATTCTGGTGGGTATGCGGAGGTCCCTTTGGCTATGTGTGGTGTATGCCAGTGTCACAAGCCAAACACACTGTGGCAGTGTGTCCTGGCAGACATCACTGAACAACTCAGTTGCTCTCTTTAAAGAAACCAGGCAAATGTTGAAGCAGCGTCCACATCACCTTTCCATGCCTAACACTGACTCCCACATCTCTCTTTTTCTTTGTTCTTGAGAACAAATGCCACCAGTCATCAGCTCTCCATGAAAGACTCCTTTTCTGGCTAGGCAGGCAGAGGCATATTGCACTGTCAGGGACAGAAAGATCAATAAAAGGGTGAATTTTCTACCCATTTGCCACATAAGAGCAGCATGGATGTTCATCCCTCAGCTTGTGGGTCAAAACAGTGGTTCAAAGTAGAAGATGCCACCCAATACAGACATGGGAAGGCATTTAGGGCCATCCAGTCCAGCCCCCCTCAATTCTGTGAGCATCACTCTCCACTGATGTCCTTGCATGTCCCTGCCATGCAGTGCAGGATCAGGGCTGTCCTCAACACCTGAAACACATTTGCAGTTGAAGGCCAGAAACCCCAATGTGTCAGAGGAAGGAAGCAAGAAGAAACAAGTTGTCACCTCTGCCCTGGGCCCAAACAATAGGAGGGCTTTAATAGGTGGAAAGTCCCTGTTGAGCCATAACCCATTGCCAAACATCAGACAGCCCAAGCCCCTCCTTAGTTATCATTCCCCTTGGGATTTTTGCTGAACTGTCAAGAAAACAGTTTCTTATCAGTTTCTTGCTGTCCCTCCCCAAATGCAGAGTTTTGGTGATAGCCAGGTTTCTTCCTAGAGTTCCCAGAAATACACGAGAAGGTCTCTGCAGTTCATGTGCACGGTCTCACAGGGGCCTGTAGGGTGCTGACAGCATCCTCAGATCCCACAGTCTGGCCTCCGCCACCTTCAAGCTGTACATGCAACATGTGGTGAATGCACCCTGGACACCTCGGATCTGCTGTCCACAAACAGTGGAGAAGGTTTGGATGTGGTCAGGAAGCTCCACATGTGCTGAACCTGTCAGATTTCCTGTACAGTCCTTGATCCCAGAGCCTGACCCATCCGGCACTGCTGCTGTTGGCTCCCTGCACTGTGTTCTTTCTCTGCCCATACCCATCACGTCTTGCCCAGAATCCTGCATGTTCTCAGCTGGGACAAACCCACAGCCCTGCCCGAGCTGCAGGCCACCAGCTGCAGGATTTGCAGCCAGTCTTTATAAACCCAAGACATTTATGTTATTCTTGCAATAGGAGAGTTTGCCAACCCAGCCCTACGCCAGAGCAGCCTGCACTTGTGCCTGCCCCCAGCAGTGGTTGCAGCAGGCACACAGTCAAAATCAGCTTCAAGCAAAAGAAACTATGTCTTGAGATTATTAGAGGGTGACAGCCTTTTCCACAGGAGCTCCCAAGGTTGCCTAG
>WEIV01014745.1:4338-50214 GCA_013390005.1 Calyptomena viridis | reverse complement strand
TTTCTTCTTTCTTTTCCTCCCTTCCACTTTCCTTTATTTCTCTTTCTCCCTTGCTTTTTTCCTACTCCCTCCCCTCCCCCCTTATGTCTTTATTTCTTTTCCTTTTCTTTCCCTTCAGGAACCATGCAGAACTGGAAATCTATTGTCAAGCCAGAAGTGTGATACACTCACAAAGTTTCCTGTGGAAAAGAATAAACTGTGAACACTCCTATCATTGTTGATCTTCTTTCAATGGCTATTAAAAAATCCTTCAGATAGTGCTTTTTAATAAACTAACAACCCTCTCCCAAAACAACCTGAAAATAATTTAGCCTCCTAATTCTGACATGCTATCACTGCTGTGCACAGAAACCCAAACATTTGCTGCTTGCAAATGCATGGAGACGACAGCACAGTGGCAATGGCTGCATGGCTGTGCCACCTGTAGGTTTTTCTGGATTGCTGCTCATGTTGGCCTAACTTTGCAGTAAAGCTGCCAGCAAACTCTCCTGCCAGTTGCAGCAAAGCCCAGTTCCAAAGCTGTGCTGTAGTTCACCTTTGAGCACTATGACAGCTTCCCTCAAAGTCTATCAAAGGATCAATGGTGTTTTAGGAATTATATTGTTTCTGGTGAGGAAAGAACCAGCTATTTCCCAGCACTCAGAACAGGTTCTCCTTCACCTCATTATCCATAATGCCATTAGCTATAAAGCAATGTCTCACTAACAACTGGCTTTTACTTATTACTATTCAACTATTCTTTTGTGCCATATGTCACCTATATTCCTCTTCCAAAAACATGCTGGGGACTCCATTAGTGGCATCCACTGTTTATTGGGATGACAGCAAGGAAACAGTGCTTGAAACATTCCTATTCACATGGGCATAACATGTTAGAATTCAGAACAAACTTCAAAACACACAAAGAAACAATGGAAGAGACAGAACACTCCCTTTGTGCTTTAGCATTCACTTCTTTATTGACAAATGGAAATTCATCAACGGTGAGCTGCCCTGAGAAGGCACAGCCACCAAATCAAGGGCACTAACACTAAACAGGAATTTCTCCTACACTTATCTGCCTGTGACTAAGCCCTGCTGAAGTCTTTAAAGAACAATAACCAAAAGCAAAACCATAACAATTGCAGTGCTGTCAGAGTCAACATCTACTAGGCAATAAGGAGCACGAAGACATTAAAGTGATTCCATGCCAGGAAATTTAAAGGGTCAGTAGTTGAAAGTTGTGACTCAGAGACAGACTCAACAAGCAGCAAGGGAATAGTGAAATCGGGGAAGGTTCTTCCTCCTGTGGAGGAGAGCAGAGTCAAGCTGATTTTATACAACAGTCCCCCCTTGAAAAACAAGAAACAGATTAATTCCACTGCAACAGCGTATGGACAGAGCTCTTATCTGTCCTACTTTTTACTGGCAAATCTCCAGGAGGAAATTATTGTGGGGATCTTTGATGCTATCTGACATCTATACACACTCATGTATAAGGAGAAAGCAAATGGAGTGCAACCATGAGAGTGGGAACCAAAGCAGGATGTCTTGAATAAACCAGTGGGAGACTGGAAAGAGGATTTCAGTGGCAGACTAAAGTCACATATGCATTTGTTTTTAAGGCATATGCTCACGAGCAGAAAGACATACATGCACATTATGAAAAAAGCACACTGAAAAAACTTTAATTGTAATCTAATGAAGGTTAGGAGGATATGACACATACCTCAAGGGAGAGTTTCCTGTACTCTAAGCCCTGATGAGGAGGGCACACACTTCTTGAATGTCTCTCATGCTCAGCACTTACCTCCCCACACCTGGCACACACCTTTAGACACCATGCTTCCTTTGCAAACTCCTGCCCACGCAGGGGCAAGTAGAGTCTTCTGATGGATGAGTGAAGGAGCAGCCTGGTCTTTGAGCTTCTCAAAACTCATTCTGCACATCTCACACAGCTCATACTAAAAATCTGACTTAATCCCTGGCTCCACTGCTCCACTGCAGTTGCTGGCCACTAAGTAAGTTTTGGCTACAGCAGAGCAACTTGACAAATGCTTAGATTCTAACAGAGTTAGAATTAGCAGACATTTTGAGAGCTAAGTAGGCATAGAGAAGTTTGGAGTATGTTTCATTTCTACCAAATGATTTGTACACCACCTCCCTCTTCCCTTATTCCCAGAGACTACAAGCCTGATGATTAATGGCCAAAACCCTTCCAAGGATTCTACCATCCTGAAGGAAAATCATATTGCTAAGGAGCATGAATGTAGTCAGAATGGGAGTCAGAAGAGGGGCTCTGTATTTTTTACTCATTATCAAGAATATGGTAGGGGATTTGCAGATGCGTTTTGTACTTGGGGTGGTAAACTCTGTGTGAGTCTTCAGTACACACCAGAATGGCAAATTACTTGCTGTGAATGAGTTCTGCAAGATCACCACTGTGTTACTTGCTCACACCTTCTAGCATACTGCACACACACATAGGAGTACCATTATCTAGCTTAATCTAAAAATTGGGCATCTCATAAAAGTCTTGGTTCCTTTCCTAAACAGAGAACAGAAACAGACACCTCCAGAAGGAGACTCAGATCCCCTCAAACAGGTATTCACCAAGGAGCTGCTTTCTCTCCTTACAAGAGGCCATTATGTATAAATAACCAGCCCAAGTATCTAGCTTTCAGATAGCTGAAGTGGTCAAGCAAGTTGAATTTCACACACAATATATAAAATTTGTATTCATTTTCTTGCCTTGTATGAAAATTTGTTATAGTGAGGGCATGTGAAACCACACACACACACACACACACACACACACACACATTGAAGAGGAACAGACTTATTGTGCAAGGCTAAGGCATCTTAAGCCTCCTTCCTGCACACAGTGCTGGCCAAGGCACTCATCAGGCATTGAGGGCCTGTGACCACTCTGTACTGTAGTGCAGACTTGGCCATGGAGGTTGGGGCATTTTCTTGATCTGTCTGAAATTAACTCAGAGCCTATCACAGAGACTATAGCATTCTCATTTTTAAGTGTTTTCCTTCTTCTTATGTCTTGGTTTTGCGATAAATCAAATTATTTGGCTGTTATCTCAATCCTTCAACATTAAACAATTTGTTTTAGCATTAGGCTTTTATGATCAATAGAAAGCTCTTAATCAGAGCTGCCAGCAGTGCTCCTTTTATTTAAGGCTCATGAAGATTAATGAAAATGTATATGATCTCAGCTGTGCTAATTTTTGCTAGCTATGCCAGGTACTCTCAACAGCCTGCAAGGGTGGCTGGCTCTAATCCACTTTATGCATCACCATGGACATGCTGACCAATCCCCACAGGCAGGGGTGTACTCACAGCTCCACACCTACCCACCACGTGAGTGCAAACACCCACTGAGGACCATGGGCTGTAGGACACTAAGTGAACCCAGAATCTGGCCTTGAGGGAACACGCATTACTGAGGGTAACTCAATAAACAAAAAAAGGAAGATCGCTGGCAACCAAAACCCAGGATGAGTTGGCACATCTGGTGAACAGAGTGGGAATAAAAAGGAATAAAAAAATATTTTAATTGAATTTATTCATATATTCCCATGGAAGTCAGTGAGAGCTTAGAAATGTGAGATGCCATGTGAAAAAAAGCACATTGTGTGAGCTCATTTCTGCCAGCTTGTGGCAAGTAGCGCTACTATTATTAACAAGTAAAGGGTTCACTCACTATACCCCAAAATAGCAATGACCAAGCACCTCAGAATAACTTACTACCACTTTGGTAGATTCTTTTAAGCAAAAATGCCAATTGAAATTTCACCTGCTTCTTACTGTTTGAGGGAATAATTTGGTGAGGTCACAACCAAGGACAGAGCAAAGATGACCTTACCACTGAGTGAAGACAATGTTGAGCAGGGCTGGTCCTGCTAAGGAAAAACCCAAGATGAGTCAGACCACAAGTTCATATATGGATACTGCAGCTGAACTCAACTCCTAATGGTGATTGATGAATTTTGTAAAAATCTATTCTGTAAAGATGAAAAAATAACCCTGTGTCCTAAGAAGCCAGGGAACTTTGGGACAAAAAGCAAGTTTGCAGCTAATGTGTTTGTGGGTACCCTCAGGTCTCTTGAGGCATCATCAGGTTATCGAGTTAAATCTGAGCACTTTGGCATGCCAGCACATGGTATTTACTGCTGCTGGTGTATTTCCAAGGACACAGACACTGCCATCCATTGATATGAGTCTATCACTTCTGTAGAATTCCAGACGCATTGAAAAAATTGGAATTTAAAAGACAGAGACACAAAACAAGAGAACAACAATCTGGTTTCTGTTTAGGCATAATCATCATCATTATCATCATCTAAAAATCAGACAAGAAATTGAGAAATACCATGAGGCAAAAAGTTTTAGAAGTAAATGGCTGGGTAGTTACAGGGCATGAGCAGATACGTGATCCTTCAATGAAACTACCATGTAGATTTGAAAAACTTGCAGGTCTCGGAGACAAAAGTCTTGTGTAGAGAGTAACACCAGGTCTGCTAAGTGAGAGAGAAGATGGAGTTGTATAATAGGCAATGCTGACAACAATTTGTGTATTTTTGTTTGTGCCAAGGAAAATTAATTTATTTAGCTTATTTTCTCCACTGACTTTATAGAACAAGGAGACAAAAATGTCACTAGTAATTCCTAGGGAAGATTATTCCATCAGGAAAGGTGATGATCAAATATACAAGTGGAAGTATAAGTGGTATTCATGAATATCCATCCCTTCTGAAAAAAGAGCATCTAATGTGTATAAAATTGTTACAGCAAAGAGACAGAAAAATTATTCTCTTTTTTAAGACAGCTGGGCCACTGAGTCATTGTGTGGCCATGGGCAAGTCCTGGGACTTCTTTGCATCTCAGTCACTCCAGTAATTCAACTGGATGAAAGCAGAATGGATGGCAGCATGCTCCAATATTCAATATGCTGCAGATGCTGCTGCTGAAAGAAGCATTCCTGGTTAAATAAGCTCACAATGCAAACCCAAAGAAACCAGGGATAGCTGGGGGCACCAGTGCAAACAGCAGCATTTGCGTTGTCTCTTCAAGTCTTTGCAGTGTTGCAGATTTTAATGGTTACACAAGCCTATAGCTCAAAGTGCAATGGATTGAAACAGATGAGATTTAAAATTGCTTCTATCTTGTTTCTCAGGTAATCTTTATAATAAATCTCATATATATAGGTAAAATAATATGAAACTCTTATTTGTTTATTTTACATATAGCCCCAGAATGTTTTGATGTATACATAGCTGTGGCGGTGCATTTTATGGTTTCATATGCATTTTGTATTATTCTCTGTACAGTTCTGTTATCCCCTGGTTATAACTATTTGTAAATGGACTGCTCTGGTCTCCCCTTCCTCCGCTCCCACTTAGTTTCCTCCAAAATTGTTATCCCCTCCCACAACTGTAACCTCCTTCAGGCCTCTCCTTCCCACTCCTATATTTGCACCTCAACTCCTCCCCTCCTTCTAGACCTTTCCCTGTCTATCCAAGTTACCCGGTCCCTGATAGGCTTGAGTAGAAGGCCTCTGGCTTCTACTCCTGTCTGTCATCCCCAAGCCCCGCCTTCCCTAATCCCTGATTGGTCCCTTCCCTTTCCCTGCCCCTCAGTTGCACCCCCTATAAAGGTTCGTGCTCAGAGCTGCTCTGGGCTCTCCTGAGTTGGCTTTCCTTGGGGTCGGACCCCCAATAAATCGTTCTCTGTTAAACCCAACTCTTGAGAGTCATCTCCTGCTTCCTTTGACGGGCAGTAGCTTTCAGTCCTCCTCCTGGAGCTCTAGTTAGGGTCTGGCGAACTGACCACACTCAAGAAGCCCCTTGCGGGGTGTGTGGCAGGGTGTACTGCCTAGCTAGCTGCTCCTGAGTCACCGGGTAGCTCGACCTCTCCCGTGGAGAGGCGTTTAGCTGCCTGGTGCCCGGATACCTGTCTCGTTGCCCTTTGGTGTGGCTGCTGGCTAGCCTGGGCTTGAGCAAGGGTTCGGAAGTGCAGCCACCCGAGGAGGCACCGCGGCACATAGCAAAACCTACAAACACACTGCTGTCTAGTATGGTCTTGAAGTGGTTAATCAAGAGATTAACCTATTTTAAAAAATATTTAGACATAAAACCTTATTAGTTATTCCTATCACAAAATAATTCTGCAAGCTGGAATCATTAAAATAGCACATGTGACATATTTTAAAGTAAATTCACCATCATGGAAAAATATCCTTTCAAGTAATAAATATTCAATGCACAAAACTAAGGTACACAGTAGACAGAAATATAGGTTAAAATCTTGTACAACTATGTTAGCTTTGGGACTCAGTTCAGCACAGTGTTTAATTGTATGTAGGTACTTAGATCTTAATGCAGCAGAGCACTAATGCACATATTTAATTGCCACTATGAATAAAGACCTAAACAAGAATGAGGTTACATGTTTTTAGCATTCTTACTCGTTCTTCATGTTCAGCAGATGTTTAATGCATAATGTTTTACTGAGCTAGATCTAGGCTAAATTTATTAACAGAAAGATTTAAAATTTCTTCAGGAAATTTCAAGCACCTTCCTGAGGTCAAATCTTTTCAGTTTTTGAAAACACTGTAAATCCTGGAGATATTCTGAACTATGGCTGAAGACCAAACTATTCCACTGCTTTTTTGATGATGCTTTTGAGTTCAACCTGTATTGTACCATGTGGAATCACTGCCATCTGATCACCTTCTCAGTTATTCACCAGAATGAATTAAGCATCAGGGGAATGTGTACCAACACCACAAACTTGAATATTCTTCTTCTAGGAACCTCAGTGAGTGAATGGGCCCTGAAGGACAGGCTGTGCACTTGTCTCAGAAGATTAACTTGAATAATTAGCATTGCTCTTGTGCTGTACATGTGCAGGACAAAAAATGTAGGCAATGGTTGGTGCAGAAACCAATAGAGCACACACATCACGTTCACTGTATGCATTTCTGCTCAGCCTTTACCAAAAGGGATATAGAGGAATTAGAGAGGGTAGAGAGAAGGAGGAAGGAGTTGATCGGAAGCACAGGACCTTGTCCATGTGAAGAAAGACTAAAGAAATTAAGTTCCCCTACAGCGATTGCAGATGATAGAGGCCTGAGGGCAATATAACCACAGCTGGCATGGGGAAGGTGGTTAGGGAGCAAATTTTGTTTTCTTACCACAAGAGTTAGGAGGCACCCCATGAAATAAACAGGCAGCAGATTTGAAAATTAACACAGAGAAAAAGCTGGTTTTATATTGTGCATAATTACAGCTGTGTAACTTGTTGCCATAAATGGCTCAAAGCAACTCAAAAGGGGATTAGAAAAGTTTCCATGGGAGAGCCTATTGGTAGTCTATTAAACTGGATCACAAATACAGCCTCTGGCTTGGCAAATCTTGCAGTAGCTGACTGGCAGAGGCAAAAAAAGGTGGATAAGGACAAGGGTGATGCTGCACCAGTCTTTTTTTGCATATTTTTTCTACATGTCTGCTTCTGACCATTGTGTAAGATTAGATCTTGAACTACATAACACTTTAGTCTGATGCAGTATTTCAGAGAGTTATGTTCTTATGCACCTCTTAGGCAAAAAGGAATCCCACCTTCATTGCAGAACCCTGAGTAAACTGCCCCAAGAAATGGCAAGAGGTGGAGTTAAGCCACATAATCTCCTTTTCTTTAATAAAGCTACTCTTAAACAAAGCACTGGTTTCTCAGGCAACAATGTCTCCCCACAGGAAAAACCCCCACTATTGTATGCTCTGCGGCTTCATTGTCTTGTCTTAAGATGGAGGAAAAAGGCAAGGCATGCCAACTCATTGCCTGTTTGATGGAAAAAATGAGTTTACACAGACGAAGAACAACTAAATTAGTATGTTGTAGTCACTAATTATGGTGACTTGAATGAGGAAGCTGGTATCACTGACAAAGGATACAAGTGTCAGTCTCTAGGGGACACAATAGGTCTTCTGCATACCTTTTCACACACAGTCAGGTCTCAGAAGGACATTATCATTGTAGATGCTTTCCACTCATTTTTCTCAGAAAAGCCACCATCTACCAGTGTTTTTTTCCTTGCCTCCAAAGCATAGGATTTTTGTGTATACTAAGGAGCACTTTTTAAAAATTGCATCAGCAAGAGCAACCCAACTATTTGGGCTGGTGCAGCTAAGAAACACAAATTTTAAATAGGAAAGTGTATTGTGAAATCAAAAGTTAAATTCTTGCCCAGGTAACAATGCACTAATTTTAGAGAGGAGATATGTGGCTTCAGGAGATATGTGTCTCCAGGCAGAACTGGGACAGGTGGGGCATGAGGGGGGGAATGACTTACTGGTACACTGATTTATTTGCAAAGGGCACTAACATCTGAAGTTCCCATTTGAGCTCAGTCTCCTGCTTCTGCAGGTGCTTCATTACCCCCTTGCCTCATTGAAGAGATGGGTATTTTGTGCTGTCATGACCTGCTAAAGGACAGGACATGAGTCATCACGACTGAGCAGATTTTGCCTCTTCTTCCCATTGCTCAGCTCTGCCCCAAAGGAGTGTTGTGCCAGGAGCTTCTGACATTAAATCTGAACACATTTTGCAGACCATTGCAGAGTGCATGGGTGGCTGAATCAGGCTTTTAACTGTAATTTTCAAGAACAAGCTTACGGGAAACCCTCCTTTTATCAATAAAGGTGACTGCATACCTTGCATCTGATTCAAGCACATTGCAGGTGATTTATTATGGCAGCACCCATTTTCAAGTGCATGGAGGATGAGACTTTATGCAAGGATCTGTGGTCTCACCGAGGCGCCCAAACAAGTAATGCTCATGTTTTCAGCAGCACAGGCTTTTACAGGGATTGAGCAGAAGGGGAGGTGGCTCCCCTGGCATTTTACCCCCCAAAAGCCCAAGCCAGGGCCTGAGAGAATTCTCCCATTTGTTCAAGGCCTGGGATCATGTAACATGGATATGCCTAGAAGACATGTCTTAAGACCAGACATCTTGAATACCTAGTGCCAGTCAGAAACTTCTGTCCTTGTCTAAACTGTGTTTGCTGGCAGAGCAGAGTGACAGAGGTGTCTCCAACATCCCTTGCTGGCCCTGTTACTGTCATGTGTCTTACCTCCACTGCTAAGGACACCATTGTTTCCCTAAGACCAACCCATGCATAGTCTGTGCTGCCATGGGAAAAAGCCATTTAAGTTCCTTGAATGAATAGCACGGGAGCTCACTGCAAAGCTAGCAGTTGTTCTTTGGCAATTACATTAGCAAGGCTTTGTAACACAAAAGAAAGATGATGAAACATATTCTGATAAATTGCTCTGTCCCTATCTGTGAGGGCAACAACAAAACTTTTCCTTGCTGTGGGGCTTGTGCTCCTTAGGCTGTGACATCCCCAGATGATGCCACTTGTAATAGGGAAGGAGGGCCTTAACTTTGCTGGTGGTGTTTCAGGCAGTGAAACGGCAGGCATCCCATCTTGAGGAACACATGGTGAGGCTCTCAAGCTCACAACACTGTGTTTAACACTCTGCATTTTTTCCCAGCTTTGCCCTTCACTTTAACAAGAGATATTTTCTGTCCAAATTACATTGCTGAAGGCATAACAGACGAGAGAATGCTGTAGTGGTCTTGGGCTGAAATAAAGCACAAATGGCTTAGAAACCAACAAACGAAAATGGAAAGAGGAACCTCCCTCTTCCGTTTCGAATCAGTGTACACTGGCAGTGCCATGAAAAACCAGCAATTTGAAGGTCAGTAGGAGAGAAAACCTTTCCTACTCACAGATCTGAAGGTGATATGGAATCAGAGCTTATTGGTATTCCTCCATGGACACACATTATCAAGCAGAAAGGCACTGCAGGCCTGGAGGGCTGTTGTGATAATGGGACTCTGAGAGAACTTGTCATGAGCTAGCAAGTGGGAATGGGGAGGGAGCATGCATCAGTTCCTGGCTCTAAATCTGTTTTCAGTGGATGGAGAACCTGACTGAGTTAGGCACAAGCTGCACAGCTCCCAGGAGGAACAAACAGAGAGCAAAACTTGCTGGAAGGCAGGATTTTGAAGCAGTCAGGCTGCAATTTTAGCAGTGCTTTCTGCTCACTTGGGCAAGCCTACCTCCATCACAGTCCTGGATGACAACATTTATAAGCATGGCATGGGAAGGGGAAGAGCATTGAAATGGCTGCAGTGCTGCATAGTGGTGTTGGTACCAGAGGTGCCAGGATGGCAGTGGACCTTCTCCCTGTTGGACATCCACATGTCCCTGTTGGCACTGGGACATCTCTCCCTGTGTGGCTGCAGTTATATCCTTCCCCTGCTGACTTCATGTCTTCTCTGGGCCCCCAAGAGCTTCCCAGCAGAGCTAAGCAAGCCCACTGCCACCCTCCACTAGATATTGCGACTTAGTGGGTTATCATAATAAAGGTCTTCAGGCTGAAAGCCCTGTGTGCTGCCATTGACTTTGGCTCTCAAAGGTAAGGGATTTAAATCCTGGAAGACAAGGTAGCTGCCTTCTGCAGGACTGCTTTTATTGACTGATGTTAGCAGTCAATGAACCTTGGCTTAGCATGACATGCAGAGACTTGCTCCAACCCAACAGAGGCTTGTACAGTTGCAGTATTTTTGACCACAGAAGGTCAGGGAAGCCTTAAAGTTGGCAAATGTTTTTCCTCTTCCAAGCACCCACTTAAAAATAGCCCCCCCAAAAACCTTAGAAGGAATACATAAAGGGAATACATACCTTCCTGTTTGTCCTGCATGTAAATCCCACACTCATGTATGGCATCTTGTCTCTCTGATCTAGATAGTGTGGCAGAGCTTTCAGACAGGACCAACATACACCCTATACCTTGTAGTACCTAGTTTTCTCACTCTCTGTGTAATGCTACGATGAATGTGGGTGCATCCCAGCCTTACTTCAAACTCTTGATTCTCCTGTAGAGCTAAAAGTGATGTCGGGATCCACACAAGAAATGTGTGTGGGGACTTTCCCCATGGGACCACATCACCAAACTTTTGCTTGGATTTCATAAGGTCCAAGAAAAGCATAAAAAGTAAAGCCATGTGTAAAATGCTCAGATAAAACCTGCTTTTTTTTTGCCCCAAAAGGAAGGTGAGAGGCAGGCAGTGGTTCCTCCAAACTTCTTTCCTCCCATGCCTATAGATGCCTTGATGCTAAGAGCTGTTCAATGGCTGAAGCAACACCTGATCTGACTCTATATGGTTTCTCTTCACCATTTGTATCATTTTCCCCTGAATCATGGCCAGAAGTGCTGGACTTGCCTTTGTCAGCAAATGGGCTATTGGGCAAAGGATCATTTTTAAGCAACTCTGTCCTTAAGACTGAGTGCTGTGGCATTCCTGTAAGTCCATTACTGGTGCATCTTTCCCTGGACCAGCTGCCTGCATCCAGGTCCTTGTCTTTGATTGCTTCAAACCCACTTCCCTCAAGGACACTAAATGCTCCTCTTTGCAAGTATGTTAGTGTTACCATGACACTGTTAAAACTGGGTACTCCACATCCAAGATGCCAAGAAGTGCCAAATGGCCTACTGAAGTTTGACCAGCCCTGCTCACTAATGTCTTGCTCTGATAATGTGAGAAGCTTTAATTCTGGCTGGTGTTACCCACCAGTAGTGGCTCAATCATTCATCCTAGCTTGATAGGAACCAGAGGGGCTGCTCTTGTACCACCAGTGTGCGCTACCCAGGCTCTAAAAGCCTTTTGGGGATGGATCTCCAGCACCCCCATTTTCTCTATCCAGTAAAATCACTATGTGGATTTCATGAAGAACATGTGCCTGATGTTTTTGTGCCTTTCTGTCACCCAGCAGTGCTGTTGAAAGGTGGGAGGATGCCTGAGCTGAAAGTAAGGGAGCTGCAGCCATGCAGGTGATGGGCGGGCCTAGCAGGGATGCCCAAGCAGAGGCTGCTCCACACTTCATCCAGACTTAGTGTCTCTCCTTTTAGTGAGTTCCACATTCCAGTCTAGCTGGGCTGCTGTTGGCCCACACACTTTGGTCTGTTTAAATTTTTCCTCTTGCCAGCACATACAGCTTAGGCGAAATACTTGAACATTTTGTCTTTAAGTATTTACTTCCTCATAAGCAGCCATCCTGGAACCCAGTCAGATTCCCAAAATAATCCAGTTAGGATTTAAGTAAACTGCCTTCAGGTGTTGCCCAGCTGCTTCATTGTGAAGAAGTCTTGAATTCTGCACCAGGCTCTTAGAGCCAAGGAGGGACAATGCAAGACTTAGTTTTTGCTGCCCTCATGCTCTGCCCCTGCTCTGAGGCTGGGACAGGACTGCCCACCCCTCCTCTGCCTGCGCTGCCTTTTTCCACTTGCACTCTGACATCATCTCTAGTAACCCTGCCTCTAAGATATTTTGCCATCTCCCCCCACCACAGACAATGGAAGAGGAAAATGAAGTAATTCACAGTGATTCCCTCCAGAAGCCACCCTAAGCCAAGGAAGGGGGCACAGGCGCAGGGAACCACAACAGAAACCTGGGAAGTCCTATTCCCATCCAAACCAAGAGGCCTGAAAAGAATAGGGGGTTCATTCCCTGAGCAAAGGCCAGACAAGCAGATTTGACACAGCTGACACTGGACAGTTTAGCCCCAGGTCTGTGCTGTCTGTAACACACAGTGGTACAGATACAATGGTGCTGTGGACTGGCACTTTCTTTAACCTACCTGGTCTCTGCCAGGACACTGGCTTGGGCTCTGTGCAGATGTAGCAGCCTGACCTCTTCTTAGGCTTCAGCTCACATAACCCAGCACCATTCCACCAGGACTGGCAGTGCAAATTAAATCCAGACTAAAGGAGAGCTGTAAGATACTGCAAACCAGCATTTAACTACAGCTGAGCTCTAAACCTCCTGCTGAAGTTCATGGTAGGAAGTCGGGCCAAGGGAATAGTTTTGAGAGGTCAATCTCCAAAGCCAGTGTTTAAAGGAAGATTTTCTACATGAAATTTTACACGTCTGTTTGTGTGTGCCTGCATGCTATTGAAATAACACTTAGCAGTTGTATTTCTTCTTGCAAATAATTGATATATGTTTTCTGTGCCTCTGCACATATATGTGTGCAGTCACACACACAGACTGGGTAAGGGGCATTAGATTAAGCAGACTTCAACAAATGCAAGAAGCAGATTCGATAACGACCCCAAATATGGACCCAAATGTTCCTTCTTTTGCTACTAATTGATTTAATGGATTTCATATTTGTAACCAGGCAGTGGTTTGTATTGCAAGTTTCTTTTTGTTTGCTGCTTTAGAAAAAATAAGAACTACTAGAACATAACACATACCATATTTGCAGATGTAATTGCCATGATATGCCCCCCCCACTCCCCAAAGCAATCACCAATAGTGGATTACTAATCGTTTGGAGCAGTTGCACTGTAATTTATGGTGGCAAACTCTGCAGAAGAAATCCTCAATCACTATGCACACAAATCTAATGAAATATATGCATAATAATCTATTTTAACAGCAACAGGATATTCTAGATCCTCAAGTGCACAGTGACATCAGAAGGGAAAGCACAATTTGCTTTTATTCAGGTGTGGGAAAACTGAGACAACAGATCAGTTCTGAGGTGGGAATAGATCTGCCATGTCACTGTCATATGTAGCTGCTGTGGCATCTGCTCCCTCTTTGGAGGCACATCCTTGTCTCCTTGGTAATGCTACGCTTTACCTCTGTCCATCCACAATCTACCCCCTGCAGTTGTTCTCCCTGCTACTCCTTGTTTTCTTCCCCCCCTGGTCCGTCCCAAGTTTCAGTAACTCTGCAACCCTTTCCACTTGAGGGTGAAATTTGATTGAATTCATCTCTCTTTTTTTTGAGATTGCCAGGCACAGTGGGGAAGCTAATGACACATCTGCCTGTGCCACAGTAATTATGGCCACTTCAATTAAAAAAAAAAGGAAAAAAAATTGTATGCTCTGGCATCTTTCAGGAGTACTAAATGGTCTTAATAAGTAAATAAAATGCAGGCTATTTATCAGAGATCAGAATGGCACCTTTGCAGCTGTTCCTGTCTCTTGAGGAAAAAGATAAAATTAGGAATATGGGGCTTTTTTTAATTAAAAACCCACTTAATTTGGAACCACTCCTGTCTGCTGAATAAGCATAACTTCAAAATAAATTTTCTGTACCAGATATAAGAAAATTTCAGAAGGAGCCTCCCTGGTTTATTGAATGGGTATGTATTGGGACAAGTTTAAAAACATTTTACTGTAGCTGATAGACCATGACCTTTTAGTATCAGTTAAATCCAGATTTATTTTTTTAAGATGTATGCTATTGAAAGGCATTGGCAGCCAAGTTAGAGAAGTCTGCCATAGTATTTTCACAGGACCATTCCAAGGTATTCTGTTGTTCATGCCAGCAATAAAACCTTTCTTTTTGTATGCATTTCTGGACACTGCTGTGCTCTCAGCACAGGCAAATTATCTCCAAAAGGTGCTCTTTTACAGAGAAAACTATGTTTTAAACAAGGAAGTTTCACTTTTCTGCATTAAGGTAACGAAACAAAAAAAGAAGATGGATTTACATGTGTTATACATATAAGATGAGAAAAGAGGCATGTACTAAAATATTGTTTTAATTATTTTTCACTTGTAGTCCTCCATATGTTTGCAGTGTAGTCAGTGAACAATAGAAGAGCTCTCCTGTGGTTAATTTTACACCTGTAAAGTCCCCTGGATACAAACCAAGATTGCGCGGCCAAGTGCATAAAGTATCCTGCTTATCTGGCCAATGAATTCCTATGCTCCAGGGGATTGGAGAAGATGGGGAGAATATGAGGAATTCTATTATTTTTGGTCTTTAGTATATTTTCATTACTTTTACCCTTTCTATCCCAAACACCTGAGGAAAGAAATCCCCACAGCTTCAGGTTTTCAATGCAAACATGAGAAGAAATCCCTTCAGTGCCTGTGCTCCACGGAGGCAACAGAGGAGGAATCTGGGGCTCCCTCCATAGGTTCCCCCATGCTCCACACCCCGTGTGCAGGATCAAGTGGTGTGTGTGAGTGATGCCCCAGCAGAACCTGCTCCCAGCACAGCCTGGCCACACGCAGCAGGGAAGGCCACACCACAGGGACACATCCGACTCGCGTTCAGCCCTGCCCATGATACTGCTTCTAATGATCCACCATTTATCATCATCACTTCAAAAGCCATGGAGACATTACCATTTTTTCCCTACCATCGCACTGGCTGCAATCTCCTGGGTTTCCCAGCAGAGCCTTGCAAGGGGCTTCAGAGTGACCTTGTGCCAGGCACAGCACCTGTGCTCCGGCTGCTGCTCCACAGCCAGGACAGCAACACAGCACAGCACCTGCCTCTCACCCACAAAAACTGGTGCTCTGGGTGTCCCTCACCTTCTACAACAGGCTCACACCTCCGCTGCAGTCACCACACATCACTGTAATAGAAATAATTAGTGCTTCACAATCATGCAGATTTAATAAGCCAGGGAGCCCGACACTAATATATCAATAGTGTAGTTTACAGTACATCATTGGTATTCTTTGGGAGCCGCGACCTATATTCTGGTAAAAGGATCTGCAACGTTCCTTTGCAAATAAAAGTAAAGGTTAATTAAAGCACTTTTCTTTGAAAGGCCTTTTTTAAAATGACCTACAATTCCAATATTTGTTTTATGGCACACACAGATAGGAGGGCTCACAGTCTCACAGGAAACGTCATATGAATGTAGGAAGGAAAAGGGAAAAAAACCTTTAAGTAGATTAATTCCCTTCTACAGAACATCAGAATACAGACTGTGATGATGGGGTACAAGAAAGCTGAACTGAGGAGAGTACCTATTACAGATGGTTTCTAACAGTAGAAAAGGTTTGTATCAATTTTTCTTTTTTTTGTGAAATGGATGGCTAACACATACAAAAATGAAATGTAGTGTACATTTGCATTGTTTTCAAAATAGAGGCCTGAAGGTATTTTATTTTCCCTTTCATAATTTTTTCTCAATTAAAGAAAACTCTCTTACCTAGTTTATTTGAGGCTATATCTTTCTACACAGTCCTTTGCAGTATACTTTCAGTTACATTCACAATGCACTTCAGAAGATAAGATCACATACGAAATGCAATGCCTTTTGCAGACATAAAAAACATTGCTCTTTTTGCACTGAACTATTCTTTTTTTTTGTGCAGTTCTTCCAGTTACAAGGCCTACTAAAGCTCAGCTAAAATATATGATCTCAGTGTAATATCCCAAGACATTCCAATCAACAACAAATGTTCTTGCTTTTATTAAAAACAAAACAAAAACCAAACCCACAGAGTCCCCAAGGAGTCAGACTCTGCTATTGTTCTTCCATTTCTGATGCAAGTCAGAAGATACCAGACAATACAGATTACTGAGTCACCACTCACTAAGCTCTATTTGCTTAAACAACAGCTCTCCCAGCTGACCTTTCCAAGTTAGCAGAAAGAATAAAACGACAAAAAAAAGTGCTCAGTGTTAAAAAACCCAAGCGATTTCATGTAGCTAGGTATGCTGTGGAGCTGGGAAAGAAGGGAATCAGATGGACATTTCAGTGGGGAACCTCTTGGGCTGGAGCTGAGTTGGATGGGTTTGTTCTGCAACAATGTGGGGACAGAGAAGGGTGGATCACAGTGACAGGGCGTAGACAGAACAGGGGGGTCTGGCTGAGGAGGCACTAGATAAAGGAAATATATACGTTCTAGCATATAGGATACTTAACTCAGTCCTAAAATAAGGATAAGCAGGGCTTCACCAGTTAACAGGCACATTGGACTCAGAAATTGATTCAGGATGAGAGGTTCAGCAGCAGTCTGCTTCTTTCAGCACTTTTTCTTTAAATATCCTAGAATTCATCAAACAGAAGATAGATTATGCTTTATAATATAAGGCTCCTGAGGGGATGCTTCTAAAAGGCTGTCAGCAGAAATTAAAAAAAAAGTGTTCCAAGTGTGCAAGTAAGGTTAGAGACTCCACATTTCAACTCATCTGGAGCTGTAGATGAGATGCATTTGCATTTGTTCCCCTGGCAGAGAACTGATATTCATTACAAAAGCTATTTCAAAATAGTTCTAACTTAATTTTTTTTAAATTTACACATAATGCCTATAAAATTAAAAATTATATATATAAAATACATAAATATATATAAATTTAAAAATTCTATATAGTTACACTTCACACAGTCTTTCCTCCCTTCAGCAGGATCTGCAGAGAATAGTTTCAATTTCATTTGTGTTTGTGTCAGACATTCAAATAAAGGCCAGAATTTACTTAATTACTGTAGTGCTGATGGGCTTTTTGCTCAGAAACCCTTTTGCACAAAGCACTGTGGATAGAAACAAAACTAAAGTGCCCCCTGGCCCAGAAAGCTTACTTGTCATGGTCTCAGCATCCCTCTACTCTGCAAATGAGTGGCTTTTGTTAATGATCACTGTAATTTTCCTGACATTTAACTGAATAGACCTTCTTTGGAGAAATTAAGATGGACAGGAGAAACATCTCTGTAATCCAAAGTACTGAAGATTATGTTTCTGCATTTTTCAAAGCAGTTAGGATTCACTGGTTACTATTGTGCCCATGTTCTTAGATCCCTGTGACAGAGGGGAAGTTGGGGCTGTAGCTCACATTCCCTCAGCAGAGATTTGTCACAGCTTCAGGAACTGTCACTCCTCTTGGTGTTTCTGCCTTCACAGAAGTCAGCAGGAGAGCATTTGAGCAGGCACCTCAACCCCTGCTGTTCAGAGTCCAGGGTCCTCGTGCAAGCTCCCCTGCCCAATTACCAACTGGAGCGGGTTACTTACACAGCTGGAGGAGGTAGCAACCCCCAGGAGGAGGGAATAGCTAAGTTTGCAAAGCTTGTCTGAGTGCCCTCACAACACTCACTTCCTACATTTGTTCCTTGTGATCATTTGATGAGTTTTTATACTTTTTTTTTATTCGCATGATCTTTCAACTGTTTCCGTATGTTAATGTTCCTACCTTAATAAATCATAAATAGGATGGAAAGTTACACACTCAGATGCTGTTTGCAGAACTGGGCCATAGGCTTAAGTGTAGTAAACTCAAAGCCAAGCAAAAGTTAGCCTAGATTTGCTTCCAGAGATGCAAACTAGGTTTTGCCCACAGTTTCTCAGAAAAAACTTTCTTGAGACAAGTGCATATTTAAAATTAAACTGAGAAAAGCCACAAAAATACAACAGATTTCAATAATTGGGGTGTGGTGTGGTTTTTTTCCCCTTTTATAAAGATTATGCTGTGTTTGTTGTCACGTCATAGGAAAGGTATGTTTTAATATTTTTACAGTTGTAATAGAGAAAAAGAAATCACATTCAAAAACAAGTTCTCCATGGAAAAACATCTTGCTGGCTACATAGAGGAAAGATTTTTACAGATACTTGTTTTCATTTATTCTCTGCTACTAATGAAACTGAAAGCATAGCTCTATAGAACTACATCCCTAAAAAAAAAAAAGAGGACAAAATGTGCTCAACTAGCACCTCTGGAAGATCACACAGCAGAAAAATAATCCTCATTTATAAACCCAATACATGCAAGGATGGAAAGAACGTTTTATGGAAAACTCTCTTATTGGAATTTAAGAGTTCTGCAATGTGTGGAAAACAAGTATGCTTTAATAGGTTGCTGCTTTCAATGACTGATTTCCAAGAAAGTCATAACCATAAAGTAGAAAACGAATTCTTCTTTAAGAGTAGTGGCAAAAGGGGAGCAGAAAATAGAGACACTGAGACATCTTTGGTCTCTTAGAGGAAGTGGCAGAATGTTGTTGGGTTTTTTGTTGTTGTTTTGTGGCATCTGTTTTGGTTTGGGTTTTTTTTTAAGGTTTCTTTAAAATCTGTATTTTTCTCACTTTTGGCAGTTTAGAGTCAATGAATTAACTGTAAAAACATTTAAACAAAACCAATTATGTCAGTAGTGTATTACCATTAATTTGTCAATGTTTTCATCCTTCTATAACAATTGGGGAAAAAATGTGCCTACCTACTTCATTTTCATGTCCCAATCACCTGACTGCTCTGTTCACTCCTCTCCTACAAGCATTAAAACAAGCTTAGCAGTATGCAAGTCAGGAATGTAAAGTATGATTCTATTCTCCACTCCCTTAAACAGCTTTTCCATTTCCTTCCAAAATCTCCTTCTGCCTGTGTAACTGGTAAGGGAAAGGAATTATCTTGTGGGTCAGAAAACTAAGCTAATCCCTTCTAGCACATTTATTGCCAAATCTGAGTGAAGACTGATGCTCTGGACATTAGGAACCAAAGTAGGATGCAATACAAAAACTTCTCTCATAATCCAGCTTGCTTAGACCCATTGTTTGGAGGCTCCTTAACAATCTCCGTGGTAATGCAGACCTCAGAAAGCAAACTGATGCTTACTGAAAAAGGACTGCCTTTCTCATCAGTTTTCAGCCAACCAGATAGGAAGTTGTTGGCCTGCTCTAGATGATGTTATTCCAGGTCCTTTCACCAAACTCTCAAACAGCCTTCGGAGTCAAAACCACAGAAAACAACTCGAGGTAATGCCTTGGATTCGTGCAGGCACTTTGTCTACGTGCAGTTTACATGGTGTGACATCAGCAGGCATTGACAGTCCATCAAACAGGCTGTGTTTGCAGCAACCTGAGCTCTAACTCCTTTGGCTGGAATGGGGGGATGTTCAGAGATAACAGCATTTGTCTTCCTGAGTCACCATTACATTTGATGGAGCCCAGCTTTCCTGGAGGTGGCTGAACACATCACCCTGGGAAGTGGCAAATGAGTTCCTATTCAACTGTCTGTATTTCAACCCATGAATTTTTCTGCTTTTACCCTTTAGATTCTCTCCCTCCTCTCACTAGGGTGAGTGAGCAAGAGGCTGCATGTGGCTTCGTTTCCAGCTGGGTTTAAACCTAGGGGGCTTACAAAGTAGACACCACCCTTGGAAAGTTCACACCAGCAGGATTAAAGGCCAAATAATTTACTAAGGCTGTGAGAAAAGAGGATGCTGAACTGGGTGTTCCATCACTCCTGCATTTTATTACTCATACAAAACTGTAATGTGAACAGCTGCCCCATGTGCTAAAGATTTATAGATAGTGTTAAAAGTAACTAAAACAAAACCAGCATCTCATGGAACAAACAATCCCAACTCAAATTCGCTAATTTTTAAATGGAAAGGCTTAGCTTCAAAGGATAACGCTCGGCTAAAAGTGAAACTTGGAATTTTCAGTGAGAGCTTGAATCAAATTATCAGAACTACATAATTCTGTCAGAATATTTCGTGTTTGTTTCAGTCAGGGAGGTTTGTGGTTCCCCAGAAAAGCTTTTGGCTCTCGGTAGGTGGTGCTATAGTCCTTCAATCCACCCGCAAGAAAAAGCCTGCTTCCAGTACCGAAGTGAATTTCATGTAGTAGTATGAACAATGCAACCTCACCACTTGAGGGCTAAGGCTGGAGGGAGAATAAAAAAAGATATATATGCTGAAGTTTTAATACTTACATAAGCCTGTAGTTTGAGTGGCATTTAAAGTTCAGCATTTCTCATTGCACTTCATGTGCAGATATCATTATACAACACCAAACAAAATGGTGATCGTACAAGAGAGCTACAAAGTTCTCATATTGCCACATTTATAAAAAAATACAAACAACGAGCTGGACAGATATTTAGCACTTTTTACAGCCTATTCTAAAATCCCATGAGCACTTACATCAATCAATCTGAATAACTACTTTAAGAAAATAGGAAGTATTGATATTGTTCTGGGGGAGGAGTTCTGGCTATAAAAGCTGAACACATCTGTAAGATGGGTTGTTTACATACATGCTGTGAAACCTGGAAGAATTCCAGTCAGAGCCTGAAGTGGCCAAGAGGCCCCAGGTGGCTTGAGCAGCCTGGCCCTGTCCCTCTGGACCACCTGTGCCAAGACCTGCCTGCCATCATCCCTGCAGGGCTATGCTGCAGGCAGGCCGTGCCAGCCCCATCCCCTGAACACCCCTTACAGGGCAGGGCAACCAGGGCATCCTGCTCATAGTCATGTCTCCAGTCCTGCTCAGCCCCGGCTCCTGTGTGAAACTCAAACTCATGTTGCAGTGAAGTCTCTGCTGCTGCCAACTGGATTCTGTGCCTGACTTACCACATCTCTTCTGGCCCTGGCAGTGGTCCCTGCCAGTCTCCACCCCACCCAGATCAGAGTGCTGTTTTGGAAAGGGCATGGTGCTGCTGCTTGGCCCCAGCTTGCCCTCCCTCACTCTAAGCTCTCCCTGAAGTGCAGTGAACAGCTGTATTAATTTGTGAGCCATGAGCAGGCACTGACACCTTACCCAGCCATGAATTCTGCTTCCAACAGTTTGCCTACCAACCCTGTTTTACTCCTTGAATAAGGACTAACACAGAAACTGATTCCACTGTATGAATGAGCTCTTGTCTACTAAGAATTCATCCGTTTAAAGGACTTAAAAGATTTTACTGAACTTCCACACTCTTGTGGAAATCTGTTGTACAGAGCTCACACAGAGCTGTAACTGACAAGTCAAGCTCAGAAGAGTTTGTTTTTATTTACTGAATCAGTTAGGGCAATCTAAATTTGGAAATCATCTCACCTCATTTAGAAGATATCTCAAAGCCCTGTTTTCTAAAAGAGATCAGAAGAATCTTTTCAGATTAAATTATACTTGGAAGTGTAGCTCCATGGTGCAAGAAATACTCAAGACACGCATATGTAGTCAAGGGGTATATATGCTGCTTTTATTTGTAAAATACCTTATTCCTAACAGCAAAATACTGTAATTTTATTTTATAAAAGTTAGCAAAAATCGATACATTTGAAACAGAAACAAGAAAACTATTTCTACTTTTATTAATTATTCAATTTTGTTTTCAATATGGAAGCTATAGGTATGCATCACACTTAACAGATTTCAGTTCCAGATACGTCATTCAATAAATATATCATTCTAGTGAAAAAAGTCATTAAACTACTGAAAAAATATAAGCTTTAATATTGGATTAATAGCTTTTTCTGAGGTTTTTGAACTAGTAATATCTACACACAACAAGGTTCTTGGCATTTACAATGACTGTATAGAACAGTAATAGAAAAATTCGTTAGTAGTACACCAGAACAACCAAATTCGCAATATATTTCTAGTAAAAAAAAAAGTCAGAAATTCAGTCTTTCTTGAATCCTACAGAGGACTTCTGCAAGGAGGGGGCAGAGGGAACTTAAGTTACTAATTTCATATCTGATAAGGCCATTGCATATCCTAACTTGGAATTAAAAAGCCAGTCCTTACTATTGATAAAAACACTGCCCATTTGTTATGAGCAGCAGTTGAAGTGAGAATAAATAACTTCACTGTTTTATCCTATTGCTAACAAATAAACTATGACATCTTTGTGATGGACAGATTTAGTTAAATCTAGTTCTACTATGTACACAAGCATAATTTTGGAAGCCACAGTTGCCTCAGCTTTCAGAGGTATTTTATAGAGCTAAATCAAGCTAAGCAATATTCCAACTGCACTTACACTGCTGTCTGCCTCTTATCCTACAAAGAAGACTGCTATAGGAGGCAAAAATGTGAGCAAGATCACAGAATCATTAAGGCTGGAAAAGATGTCCATGATTATTAAGTCCAGATACAAGTTAACTAAATGCAATTAAAAATATTTTTTCCCTTCCGATATTTTTACTTAAGATATCCAATTGTCAAAGCAAATTTCATTCCTCACACATAATGAGATAATGATTCATCCTCCAAGGAGGACCATTCTTTCCTCTCCTCTTTTCCATCTGCTGCTGCTGACCTGATGCATAGTACATCTCTTCTAATCAGATTAATCTTTCAGATTCAATGAATCATAAAAAGATGCTTTTAAGAGAGAGCACATTGCAAATGCTACAGGGAAAGTAATTTCTGAGGAGCACAAATGCTACATATGCAAGGAGTTAGGGTTCCCAAGCCTCCTGCTAATGTTGGTCTCATGCAGTGATACTATTAAGTGCTGCTGACAATTCAGTTTAGTAGGACAGCTCAATGTTACAGGCTTCTACACAGAATTTATAAAAACCTGCCAAATTGAGATTTGAGACAGATGTCAGAGGGCTTCAATCCATGATCATAGTGTTACTTTCGATCGGCTTTACGGAAGTGGGATTCCTTAGAGGACTCTGCCCTCAGTGATGGCAGTGCCAAGGCTCTCTGGCGGATTCCGACCGTAGCCTTTTTAAGCTCATGTCTGAGACTGCGGATTGTGCTGTTTATGGCAGCCACACATGCCTTCCAATCAAATCCACTTTCGTTTAGATCAAAGGATGGAAAATTCTCTTGAAGAAAGTCTAAAAATAAACAAGTAAGTAATAGTGAGTTATCAATTATTTATGCAAGCTGTATACTCTCTCTGTATGTAATTAAGCCAAAACAAGTGTGTGCTACCAAAACAGGGCAGCTCCATTTTATTTAGCCTTAATGCTGTAGCCTGAGAGGCAGCCTTGCCACATCTGTGGAGCTGTTAGCACACACTGTCCAGATCTTAACAAACCTTTCAACCTCCCTAGACTCCAGACATGGAGGACAAGCAGTTCCAAGCTTTGTTAGGAAACGCATGTTGCAAAAAAGCGTGATGAATCACAGAATAAATCAGAAGGGATCCATATGGCTCAGAGAGCAACTCCCTCCTTCTTTCAAGACTACCTAAAACTAAGTCATATCCCCATGACATCTTAATTTCATATTAAGAGTGTCTTCCAGACAAGGGTAACTAGTCAAATATCAAACCTTACAGTGGGATAGTGCTAACTGATTTAGTAATGCTGTGGCAGAAGCTCTTCTTGCTGTCTTAATATTCCTTGAAGGTCTCAACTTTAGGTGAGCTTTGGCTTCCTTGACACCATTCCAACACTCCCAGGCAAGTTTCTGGTTTCAGCTTGGATAGTTAATTTTCTTCCTAGTACAGTGCTGTGTTTTGGATGTAGGATGAGAATAATGTTGACTAACACACTGATGTTTTAGCTGTTGCTAAGCAGTCAAGGCCTTTTCAACCTCTCACACCACCCCACCAGTGTGTAGGCTGGGAGGCACAAGAAGCTGGGAGGAAACACAGGCAGGACAGCAGATCCCAGCTGCCATAAGGATATGCCATATCATAAGGCCTCATGCTCAGCATATAAACTAGGGGTAAAGCTGGCTTGGGGTCATTGCTTGGGAAGAGGCTGGGCATCAGTCAGCAAGTGGGGAGCAATTGCATTTTGCATCACTTGTTTTGCATGATCTAATTCTTTAATCATTGTTATTATTTTCCCTTATGACTTTATCTCAACCCACAAATTTTACTTTTTTTGCCCCCANTGGGATAGTGCTAACTGATTTAGTAATGCTGTGGCAGAAGCTCTTCTTGCTGTCTTAATATTCCTTGAAGGTCTCAACTTTAGGTGAGCTTTGGCTTCCTTGACACCATTCCAACACTCCCAGGCAAGTTTCTGGTTTCAGCTTGGATAGTTAATTTTCTTCCTAGTACAGTGCTGTGTTTTGGATGTAGGATGAGAATAATGTTGACTAACACACTGATGTTTTAGCTGTTGCTAAGCAGTCAAGGCCTTTTCAACCTCTCACACCACCCCACCAGTGTGTAGGCTGGGAGGCACAAGAAGCTGGGAGGAAACACAGGCAGGACAGCAGATCCCAGCTGCCATAAGGATATGCCATATCATAAGGCCTCATGCTCAGCATATAAACTAGGGGTAAAGCTGGCTTGGGGTCATTGCTTGGGAAGTGGCTGGGCATCAGTCAGCAAGTGGGGAGCAATTGCATTTTGCATCACTTGTTTTGCATGATCTAATTCTTTAATCATTGTTATTATTTTCCCTTATGACTTTATCTCAACCCACAAATTTTACTTTTTTTGCCCCCAATTCTCTGCCCCATCCCAGTGGGGTGGGGAGTTGGAACAGGACAGGGGGAAAGAAGGTGAGTAAGCAGCTGTGTAGTGTTTAGCTACCTGAGAGGTTAAAACACAACAGGTTCTTAGTCAAACTTGTCTCCCTATAGCTCTATCAGTTCTCCTAAATGTCAGTATGGACTCTCTTGTGCTTGTGGAATTCTGTCCTTAAAGACCTGTAAACTTTCATGAGCCTCTCTCCTGTTCAGAGCTCTCACAAGCTTCCATCTTAGAGTTTCCCAAATAAGTCCAAGTCTGCTCTCCTAACCCACTGACACCTTTTTAACTCTACTCAGGATCTTGAGGTCCATGATTTCACAGTCTGTACAGGCAATACTGCCAACAATCATCACACACCAACCCTTTCTGTGAAGGGTGCCACAACGTGCTGTGCATGACATCTCTGCTTGATCTACCTAGCCCTTGTATGAAGTAATTATCGCAGATGTCCTCCACTGCTTCCATCTCCCACTTTGCTGCTCTTCCGAGCAGATGTCATGGAGTTCTCATATGAATTAGGTTGTGATCTAGAGAATTTCTTGAGCTACTAAAACATAACTCCATCTATTTCCTCTCAATCTGTTCCACTACTTGCACTAATATCTGTCAGAATGGTTTCACAGGCTCATTTCAGATCACACATGCTTTGTTCATAGGACACCAAGTTAATCACTCTTGTTAATTTCCCCACATTACCACTTGAACGGACATTTTCTTTCTTACCTCTAAGAGCATTAATTTTGTTGGAATCCAGTGGGCTCATGCCACGATCAAGACTACCATAGACATTGCTTTTTACCAGCACATCTTCAGTGAACATGTGACGGATCAGGTAGCGAGCTGACAGCTCTGGCCGTGTCTTCCCCTTAGCTACATAAATGACTGAGAAAGGCAACTGAACGTTGCGCCACGGGCTCCCAAGAGGTTCTAGAAAGATGTTAGGGAGGGAAGAGAGGTATTTTACTCATCCAGTACTGACCATGCTTCAAAGTGGCTGTATTATACCACAACTAACACAAGAAGTTAATCCTGAAGCTACTTTACTTGCTTGGAAAGAGCAGAGCAACTCCGTAACACTACAGCTAATGCTAAAATGGAACATACTGCAGACAAATGTCCAAGCAGCCAGAAACCTCTGTTTTACAACCAGGCAACAGTAACCAAGTTATGTCTTCAGCAATGCTAGCAATGTCACCTGCATTATTAATTACTACTTCCTAACTTGTTTTTATCTTGTGTGAAAAGATTATGCTATTCCAATTACATAAGTAAATACAAGTTGTGCTATTTCAGTGGTGCTTAGATCCTGTAAATGGAAACAGAAAAAGAGTGAATATTTTGTAACTACTTCAACCTGACTTCACTACAAACATTAAAAAGAAAATAAGGACATCTGTGGGATCAGACTAACAAATCTTGGGTGCAGGAGCAAATCTGATACAGCCCCAAGGTGATTCTAATCAAATAAATTATTTCCAAGGGCAACTAAGCTCATTTTCCTTAAGGCTTTCTAAGAATCACATGCTATACATGATTTTTTCACACTGCATTTGTTTACTGTGAAAGGACGTTTTACTTCCATTAAAAAAGAAAATATAAAGGCTGATTTAAGATTCTTCCTGTCCTAAAGAGTCAGAAAGGTGTGCTTTTCTTCTGAAATTGCAATACCATTCGATAGATATTCTGAGCTAGCTTACTCCTTTAAGGTAGAATATCTACCAAATAAAACAAAAAAGCCAGGGCAACTGAACAGAGTATCGTAAAATTAACTTTCTGATCTTACAGCAGATACCTATTATGGACAATGGCAGATACAGACATATATTCTGTTAGGCAGATAATATTCTTGTTTGCTTCCACAAAGACTTACTATACATAAACCATATGACTGCTTTAAGAGAAAGTGTCAAATAGTTCAGAAAACACCTTTGCTACACAATTATACCTACAGTAGCACCTTTTGCCTCTCATTGATCATTTAAAATGTAACAAACGTTCCAGAACACAGAAATTTCTTAGTTTACCCATAGGTTCCAAAGACTGTTGTTTCTTGACAGAAGGTGTGTGGAAAGCTTCTGGAAACTTATCCAATCCTGAATTCTGTGATTTGTCTGTTGTGGAACTGGTCATTTTCTGAGAGTTTTGTGAATTGCCTCCATTATCTTCATTATAACTTAAGTCTACGCAATGAGATGTATCTGGAGCATCAGCCACTTTTTCTTGCTCCTCAGCTGTCTCCTGAAACATTAAATGAGGTTAGCACATACACTGGTAGAAGCCTAACAGTTTTCTAATTAGTATTCCAGGTTATTTCCCATTTAGAATACAGTTACTCTTGAATTTCTATCATGAAAACAACAGGTGAAAGACATAATAAATATTTGGAGATTTGCAGTGTTTTAGAAGCAGAGGTAAATGAAGTTACAAGTGTTTTGGGAGTGATGTTTCAGTCAATATGAAGTTGAAATGCATGGCTGGATATATGTGAAAGAAAAGCTTTTGGAAGTAGTGCTACTGCTTACATGTTTAAGCTCTCAATCAAATTTGACACTACTTCTGGGCAACATTTGCAGTGCTTTTCTTTTCATATCCTATGCTTAAACATCTAACAGAATGCTGGACACAGGAGCAGGAAGAGGCAGAGCATGAGAAAGGCATATGCTTCCATTATTCCCCTCATGGAACTAATGCTGCAGTCAGCAGGCCTATGCTGATCAATGCAGAGACAGAACCCAAGGAATTTCCAATTAGAGCACTTGTGTGATGAGGAGTTCAAATAATTAATCTGAGAAAAAAAGCACAAATTTAGTACTTAATAAATTATCACCTTAAGACAACTTTCCGAGTTTGTTTTTGTTTCAGAGCGCAAACAGCGGATCATAGCATTGACATTTGTGATACAGGTTTTCCAGTCTTTTCCATGCTCACTCAAATCATAGGTTGGAAAGTTAGTTGCCAGAAACTCTGCATATAAAATACAGAAAATGCTTTAAAATTCATGACAAAAACTGGTATTTAGAAGTATTCTAATTTAGAGAAAAAAAGCTAAGAAATGCTTTATATTTACTGTTCTCCATTTAAAGCTTTAGTTTTCCATTTTTAAATAGAGATACTAAACTCATGTTTTGAAGCTGCACAGCACTATAAATTTAAGATGCTCAGTGATACTTTTTTGAGGTGTTGTGAATAATGTTTTTATTGTATTAAGATCTTCATGGTAGAATTAGGAGAAATGTGTGATTTATCACACTAACTTAAAAAAACAACAAAAAAAAACCCACGAAGAACAGAGACAGTGTAATGCTGTCGCTGCAAACATTTCACAGGTTTATAGAATCTTACTCTTTTACCCCTTTAACACATGTGCCATGGGATCTATGCAAATGACTTGACAAAAAAAATGCCCTCCCCATCTTCACAATTTCTCAATCCGGAGAAGTCAACTTAAGAGAAAGAGGATAGTATTTAAAAATCACCAGTTAATGTTTGTCCAAAGTATAACACGGCCATAAAAACCCTCAAATGAACCAAACAAAAAAACCCACCCACAAACTCCATGCCACACACAAACACAAAATAAATAGCAATGAAAAATTTAGAGACAATGAGCATGACTGATGAACACAAGTACACAAAACCAGGAGATATTCAAATTGTTTTATCCACATTGAAGAAAACTGAAGGTTGAGAATTACAAAGCAAAACAAAAAGACATTGTTTCAAAACAAAAAGACATTGTAGAGTGGAGTATCTACTGTGGTATATATCTGTTCACCAGTTGCTAGACAATGATCCGCTAAAAACATACAGGAAAGGGCTCCTTGTAAGTTACAAATCTTTGTTAAGTATTAAAGAAGTAAATCTTTGCATTTTGAAAGATAACATACCTCTAATTGCACCAATTTTGTTTGGATCCAATGTCCTGCGCCCTCGTGCACTCGCTCCCATAATGCTGCACATTAATGTTTTCTTGGGGAACAAGACACGAACGAGGTAACGCGCTGCATACTTTGGTTTAGTCTTCTGCCGAGCCTTCGCCAAATAGCTTCCAAGAACTTTTACATTTCTCACTGGGTCACCTACAAACTCTTTTGTAAAACAAAAACATTTAAAGAAAAAAAAAATTAAAAATCCCAAGCAAGTTGTTAAAACCAGAATATTTTTTCAAACTTTTGATCTCTATGCAGAGTATCTTCTCTAGTATGGGTAATTTTACTATGTATTACTACTTACCTTTATTCTTACAAAAGCAGCTTTAAATTGGAATGGTATCAGAAATACATTTTTGATTCACGCTAACCACCAATGTTACAAACTGAAATCAAAACACCCAAGAAAATACATCAGACACCAAAGAGTTCAGACTGGCCTATTTTACACACATGCAGATACCATGTATGTTGTCAAGATAATGACTCATGAAGAATGGTATATCCATACATAGTACTGCTGAATTATACACTGTTTACAAATTTGTAGACAGATATCCAAGTATTTCACCTATGAACTTATTTTGTAGACCAAAAGCAATGAAAAGCTCATAGCTTAGCCTTCCACGTAACTCAGCATTTATACTTTAGAAAGACAACAGTTTTTAAGACATGCTGTTTTGAATGTGCCTATTTATTGTAATGCAATAATCTGTGGAATTCTTTTTCTATGGAACTAAGTATTTTGAAAGAAACCAAACTCTGGAAGATTTGAGTAGAGAAAGGATATTTCACTGATGAAATCCTCCACAAGAAGCAAACAGGTATTTCCACTTAGCTTTACTGGCAATCTTTTGCCTTTTTAAACAATATTTGTGAATTGTACACAGGTTAAAAAAGGTTACATCAAGTGTATCAGAGAGAAAATGAAGGCCTAGTCTTGAAAGAATCCAAAGCACCTACTGTAAATAAAAGGTTTGTGGTAGTCTATATAGGTGTATGTATACTGCAGAGGTTTTCAAGTGATCTCTGATTTATCAGACATTTGTTTCAAGAGTTTTAAACCGTATTCCATTACAGAAATGTGTGTTCAATCAGCCGGCTCTGCTCCTTTGTTTTTGCTAAATAATGATAATGAAATTTCTTTAGGCATATTTTTTTAATAGTAGCAGCAGTTTTTTAGCCTTTATCCCTGAATATTTATCACACAGGAACTCACCAAAGCTAGAATTGATGAAGACTGAAGAAGATGGTTGTTCCTCACTAACATTCACATCCCCAGATGCATTTCCATAGTTCACCACCACACAATTACTTTCTTGACTGGGCTCAGATGGTGCTGGCATTGATGATGATGCCACTGATGAAGATGCAACGTTGACAGTACTTTCCACAATACTGGGTGCAAGATTTGATTGTGGTGAAAGGTCAGGCATCCCATTAGTTGCTGTGTATGATGAATGCAATGAATGTGTTGAAACTATAGTGGGGAGTGGTGGGCTTTTCCTACCAACAGGCTGCTGAGATTCAAACTGAAAAGTCTGCTGAGCAGGTTTTACTGTGGAATTGACTTGAGCATGGCCATTTTGTAAAGCAACCCTTGTAACTGGGCTATGTCTTCCCTGGCCTGATGAATAGAGACGAAGGCTTAAGTTCCTTTCCATGGATTTTTGTACTCTTATTTTTCCTTGGGGCAAATGATTGGAACTTCTGTATGCAAATCCAACTGGCTTCTGGAAACATGATTCAGAAAACAATTAAAAGGTTAAATTAGACTCAGCTGGTCATTTGTTTATTTTATGTGGTTTTTTTAAGCAAACCAGGAAAACTAGATTTTAGCAATTGGGCTATTGGCAGCATACTCTCCCTTGAAATAGTCACTCTCATTAACTTAGAGCTATTACTTTTTAGCCTTCCCTCTGTTTCTCCTATTTTCACTTGTAGCTACAACACTAAAGAGTTTATCTGCTCAGCTTCAATGTTTCTCAGTTTTTTTCCACCTGGCGTGCTGGCACAATTGCTTTCTAGAGAAATATATAATGAGAAAAACTTCGTAAAGGTTCTTAAAAAAGCTCTATAAAAAAACAAACAGGCAAAATAAAATGTAAAATTTTTCAGCCATTGACTAGTCTGATGAATTTTCAAGGGATGTCTCCACTGCCATGCTAGCTTCCTTTCAAAAAAGAAAAAAAAAATCCACTTTCTCTTCTTTCTTTACTTGCTAGCTGAAAACATTAAACATTCAGATCTCATCTACAATGGTAGATTCAAAAAAACCAGACAGACAAACTGAGAGATGGGCTACGCTTCCCATCACTTTGAGTACTTTTATTAAAAAACATGCAATCCCTAAAAGCATGAGTTCTAGTTCCAAACACAAGTCATTGAGCAGGAGCCACTAACTGCAGATGAGGCATGGGTTTTTCTTATTTTGTTTAATCTTTGGTGGTGTGGTTTGTTTGTTTACAGAAATCCCATTATATTTCACCTCTGTAACCTTAAAAAAAAAAATTTATGACCTGAAGAAAAGCTTATGTATCTAAAGTTTGTCTGTTTCTCCAGCTTTTGGAGTTCATTTAATAAAAAAAGCACACCTTTACCACAAACCTTTCCTTATTTATATGCTTAGCCCTTCACAGATACAACAATGGCATATCTATAAAAAAACCCAACAGCATTCCTGATGATTTTAAATGGCAGAATCTAAGAAAATGGCTGTCAGGTTGCATCTTACAACTTAGTGTGATAAAACCCTTCAGACAAAAAAAACCAACCAAGGCCGTGGAGGTCACTTTTAACTCAAAGCTTAAAGCAGCTGCCACCCCACATGATCAGAGGGGAGGATAAGAGTGCAGAGGTCTCACAGGCCTCATGGGAGGGTGACAAGATCAGTTTATCCCTGGATCTCATGGTTTTGGATATCTGGACAGCACAAACTTGGAACTGATAACATAAAATGCATCCCAAATAAAACCTAGTATCCAACTGATAGCTGACATGCATGAGAGATTCATCACTTTTATCCACCCTTAAAGCAAATGGCCTTCCTGCTGTCTTGACACCTCTTGACAGCAGGATCACCTCTGCCACATTTAAAAGCTTTGCAGTATTGTTGACAAAAAAGTCATTGTGGATTTTATGATCTACTTCAAAAATCAGGTTTTTAAAGAGCATTGTTAGAAGTACTAATATTGTGTCTCCTCAATTAACAGTGGGATTGACCATTTAGGAATAAGATGAATAGTGTGTACTTAATATCAAAACTCATTAAACATGTTAAAAATGTGCTCAGGTGCTTTTATTAAGAAATATAATAAATTCTAGACCATAATGGGTATGACACACTGTTGAGATCTAAAAATCAGTCAACTGAACCAGCCTGACTGGTGATGCTTAAACTCCCTTTTAAGAGCAGAAACCAAAAAGACAGTGTATCACATGTTGCAAAGGTGCAACAGCAATATACTGAAGTTTAAAATGTACCTACACAATTCATTTCTGTTCATTTTAATTGAAATGAACAAACAGAATTTTACAGCATCTATCACAGCACCCTGGATTTGATGGGGCCCACTGCCAACCTGTGATCACCAGTCAATAACAACACAGGAGACTGAAAGCTGGCAGACAGTAAGAAATCTAAAGTAATTTAATTGAAATAGATTCTAAGTCTACTTCTTTGCTACTAATTTTAATCTTAGTGAAAGGAATGGTTTTTTATATAAGCACCAGAGGAAATGAGTGAATTAAAGGAAAAATAAATGTCTTAGTTCTTTAATACTCACAGGTTTGAGCAACAGTGGCTTTACACGAGTATGCTGCATTTCTGAAACTTTACGATGAAGGAGGTCAAATTTTTTATCCAGTTTCTGAATGGCATCATACATGGCCTGTCAACAAACGTAAGAGTGAAAACAGTACTGTTTCACAAGAACCCAAACTAAACCCAAAGGAACCAAGAAAGTTCAACTGAAAGCTAAATTCTCTCCCTAAAACTAAGATCTATAGATAATATAAACACGTTCTGTAAGCATGTTAAAAATCAACTTAGATACAAAATGCAAGTAACAATGGTAAAAATGGTAAAAAGAATTCTCAGAGATGTTTACGCTTGTAGCTTTAATGTGGCTAGACCTTGAAGGTTGCTCTTACTTGAAGGTTGCTCCAGCAGATACTTTATTTTTACTTATTTGTCATGTTTTATGTGACATTGAGAAATTTCTGACAAGTTCTAAGGCACATTAGGTATTATGATGCAGTATTTTAAGTCCTAATAGGTTTCCAAACACACAGGTAAAGGGCTTACAGGCAGCCACTGAAATACTGATTTCTAGATCACCAACGGGAAATATTTAGAAAAATTCTGTCTGTAAAGTAAAAGTCACAGCTAGAACTGAATGTGGCCAGGGATGTCAAAGACCACAAGAAGGGCTTCTGTAGGTACACAGATGACAAACGGAAGGCTAGTGCAAGTATGAGCACACTGCTGAATGAGACAAGGGTGCCCAGTGATACAGGACAGAAAAGGCTAAGGGATTCAATCTCTCAGACTTTACTAGCAAGAATGACTTTCCAGAATCCCAGGTCCCAGAGAGTGGGTGAAAGACTGGACCAAGGAAGACACATTGAGTGCAAGAGGATCTGGTCAGAAAACACTTAAGCAAACTGGACACACCTAGGTCCGAGGGATCTAATGCCATGCACTGACAAGTCACGGCTGATGACATTACAACAGTCTTTGTTTGATCAAGGCAAATGGGAGAAGTGCCCCAAGACTGGATGAAAGCAAATGTCACTCCTATCTTGAAGAACAGCAAAGATGACGACTGATAGGACTACAGACCAGCCAGCCTCACCTCCATCCTTGAGGTTGTCAAGGAGCAGCTGCCCCAGAAACTACTTCCAGACACATGAATGACAAGAATACCACCAGGACAGCCACAGCATGGCTTCACCAAATGGAAGTTATGCTTGACCAACCTGATAAGCTTGTACCCTGAAATGACTAGCCTGCTAGATCAAAGTAGAGGAGTGGATATTGTCTACCTGGATCTGAGGAACAGATCTGGATCTGAGGAACAGATCTGGATCTGAGGAACGCCTTGAACATTGTCTCCCTTAAGATCCTCATAGACAAGCTGCTGATGTACAGGTTGGATGACCAGACAGCAAGGTGGATTAGAAACTGGAGGAATGGCTTGGAAAAGAGCGGGATCATCTCAAGTGCCAAGTCCAGCTCTGGGCTCCTCAGTACAACAGAAATATGGACACACTTGAGAGAGTTCATTAAAGAGACATGAAGGAGACAACGGGATGGGAACATATCTCCTATCAGAACAGGCTGAGGAAGCTGGGGCTGTTCAGTCTGAAGAAGAGAAAATTCAGGAGCAAATTTCATCAATGCATACAAACACCTGAAGTGAGGTATCAAAGAAGAGTAAGTCAGGCTTTTTTCAGAAGTGCCCAGTGACAGGGCCTAAGGCAATGGGCACAAACTGAAACATGGGATCACAGAATATTATGAGTTGGAAGGAACCCACAAGGATTATTGAGCCCAACTCTTAAAGGAATGGCCTATAGGGTGATTGAACCCTTGACCTTGGCATTGTTAGCATGAGGCTCTATGTGAGGGTGACTGAGCCCTTGCATGGGTTGCCCAGGGAGGTTGTAGAGTCTCCCTTCGTGGATATATTCAAAAGCCATCTGGACATGGCTCTGGGCAACCAGCTCTAGGTGGCCCTGCTTAAGCACGGGCCAAGATGACCTCCAGAGGTCCCTTCCAACCTCAACCAACCTGTGACTCTTTGAAAACAAGATGTAAATGCTGCATGGAGAAATCAACTCAGCTATGCTTTTCAAAACAGAGTTGAAATTGCTTGTATTCACATCTTTAACAATCACAGAATGAAAGACAAAGTAACTTGAAAAACCCTGCTTTTTCTTTAAAGTGTCTGATCTTTAGTCAATACCTAAGGTTGAGTTTTCTTTTGTTTTGCCTTACTAAAGCCATTTAGTACAAATTTTTAAAAAGTATTATTTTACAGGTTCAAATTTTCAGTGCAGTTATTTTCAGTCTTGCCAGCTACTGCTTCAGAAGTCAAAAGTAAAGAACTCACAAAAACAACACTACCAGGATTTTGGCACACCTTTGGCAAGTAATACATACTTTCAATAGCTAGGTATGTATCATAGTCATATCTTTCCCATTACTGTGAACATCCTCCCAGTGAATCACTAGACTTTACATTTTGTATTGAAGCTGAATATTTGAAAAGTATTCTTGCCACATATGGTGTGAAAAGTTCAGAGAATATCAAGGAGATTAGTTTTTCATTGAAAATATTGAAGTGGGCAACTAGCAAGTGATCAACTAGAAAAGATCAAGTCCTAAGCAGTCCAGTATAGAATACAAATCTTCCTGAAGTTTGACTAAAATTGTTTAAATGACATTTCAAATATAAAGAAAAAAATATACCTGGCAATAACTGAGGACCTCCATAAGAGTATTCTGCTGATATCCAGCATAGGAAGCATCAGATACAATACTTTCCTTTTTTAATTAAAATAAAAAAAAAACCAAACACAAAAACAAAACAGAGTGTAAGTTACTAATACATACACAGGTTTAGGATATCACATTAAGCAAATAAATAAAAAATTCAAATGTCATGTTACTTCAGCCTACCCCAAAACATGCATACCCAAAGCAGCTTTTCAAAGTCAGTCAAACAAAAGAAAATTAACTTACACATTCATAGTCTGGTTCATACTCATAAACGACACTGTCAGTATCTTCATATTGTTCTTCCCTGGTTCTCATCTGGGAAATAACATAAAGAGCATTAAATGTTTTGAATAATGAAATAATTAAAGACATAAACTGCAGAGAGAACCTCCTAGGAATCCAACTTGGACACTTTCAGTTGTAGTTTTATTCCCTCCCCTTGCTACAAGAGCGCCCAGGAAAACAAGACTTAACACAGTCATCTTCTTTAGGTACTGGTGTGTTAAAGAAACTTTCCCATCTGACCATTCAGGAGCCACTTGGGCAGTCACATTCCCACCACCAGATTTTCACTGCTGGGACTGAAGACCCTTTGCAGAGCGTGGTTCCAGTGACCCAATGGGTGCCCTGCTTGACCTCTGCACACCCCACCTTCACAGTCAGACAAGGTTTCCCTTCCAGCTTGAGCCTGGGCTTGCCATAGCAGAGCCTCAGCCCTCTGGTTCCTTTAAGTATTTTTAGCACTGTACAACAACAGAGTAACAGCTCAAGCTGGGTGCCTTGGAGGGGCAATATATATACATATAATAACATGCAGTTTTATTTGGTTATTCTAAGGCCAGAACTTCCTAATCTAACTGTGTATCCTATATAGCCAGGTTTATGTAATCACAGAATCATATAGATTGGAAGAGAGATTCTGAGTCCAAATTATGAGACTTCATTTACATTTTTACCCTAATAAACCATTTAAAAAAAAAATTGTGCTTATCTCAATGGGTATAATTGCAAACACAAGCTGTAAAAAAGGTCTAGAAGAGACAATTTTCTCACTGCTTGAATACTGCTTTTATAGTGAAGAACACCGCCACCACCTGGACAATCCTGACATTTTTCTTTCACTCGATGTGTGTGCCTTTCCCATCCACCATACACTATGGACTTAATCAGTCTGCTGGTGGTGTTTTCCATTTCTTTTCCTTTAAATTTTATTTTTTAAACTAATCAGGTCTTATTTAAAAAAAAAAGGAAGGCTGGGGGTGGTGGGTGTTGTTTTTTGTTTTGTTTACAACAGGCAGCACTTCAGTGACTGGTAAAATTATAGAAAAGATTATGCTGGGAGTTGCTGAAAAACACCTGAAGGACAACACAGTCATCAGTCAGCCAGCATTGCTTCGTGAGGGGAAAGTCCTGCTTGTCAAAGTTAACTTCCTTTTATGACAAAGTAACCCACTTACTTGATCAAGGAAAGCCAGCTGGTGTAATCGATTTGGATTTCAGTAAAACTTTCCATACTCTCTCATATGATCCTTCTAGACAAAATGTCCAGCACACAGCTGGGTAAACACATCATGCAGTGGCTGAGCAAATGGCTTACACGTTGAGCACAGAGGGCAATAGTGAATGGGGTGACATCAGACTGGTGACCTGTCACTAAGGGGGCGACACAGCACTTCATCTTAGGCCCAGTGCTCTTCAACATCTTCATAAATGACTTGGATGCAGGACTCCAAGGAATACTAAGTAAGTTTGCTGATGACACTGAATTGGGAAGAGCTGCTGACTCCCTCAAAAGCAGACAGGCCTTGCAGAGAGACCTGCACAAATCAGAGGGCTGGGCAATCACCAACTGTATGAAGGTTAATAAGAACCAGTGCCAGATGTTGCACCTGGGAAGGGGCAACCTTGGATGTGTGTACAGACCACAGAATGAGGGGCTAGAGACTTGCTAAAAGCATCCGTGCACTGCATGGATATCCTACCCATCTTCTTCACTGGGATGTCACCAAATGATCATGCAAGAGTGGAGGAAAAATTACATTCCAAATGACACTGAAATTGGCCTCAATAACCAAGAGCTGTAGTTGGTGAAACATACCACATCCTGTTCCACTACAGCAGGAGAAATTAGTTTTCTTTTTTTAGGCAAAAACACAAAATCCATTCTTTCAGGGATGTGACCATTTCCCATCTGCATCATTGTAGAATGGCTCATTTCTGAAGCCATTTGATCAGTTAGCACTGGTAGGTCTTCTCTTCCTGCAAAAATGAAGAGAAAGCAAAGCACATCTGCAAGTTTCCCATTGAATTAAACATTTCACTACAGTAAAAACAAGCAGTCAGTCTTTTTTTAACTTTCCAACTGTTTGGTTATTCGAAATTTGTTTAGCACCATATTATCAAACACTTATTAGTCCAACTAATTTAGATCAGAAATGACAAATTCCATTTAATATTGTTTCTTACTAACTCTCCCCAGCCTCCATTTCACTTGTCTTACTTTTCACTGTTGATTCTCTGTTCTAATTTCTGTGTCCAATCCAAAACCCCAACAAAACCACTTACCTGAAAATTCAGGCAATACACCCAAGATATAAAACACAGTTCCCATTTGTTCAGTTCTCAGCTGTTGCTTCTCTACATTTGGACAGTTTATCTAAAAGCCTAATTTTTTAGGTTAGGTTCTTCCACGACATTTGTTTTTCCAAATTGCTTCCTAATTCATTCCTAGGTACATTTACTTTATAAGTAAGTAAAAAACTGTCTTTTAAAACATAATGTATCATATACAACATAATAGAAAATATTTTAGTGGGTTCACTATTTATAAAGACCTGTAAAGTAATAACTAAAAGATGCCTCTTTTAAATGCATTGCCAAGCAATTTCTTTAAAGTAGCTTTCTAATAAAACACATTTTAAAGGTATGGGTAATATAGAGAGCATTCAATAGAGCAGCACTGAACAAATGGCAATAAACCAGCCATTAACGATTATATCATAATAAAAATGGACAGTAATTACCATAAGCAAGTTGAGCCATGTGGTGAACAGCACTGTTTGCTTCACAGTTTTGTTCCATTGACATGCAGCTTTGTGTGGACAGCCCATGTTCTACCTGGTCCATAATCACTGCTTCAGCATCATCTTCAGACTTCACACATATATAATCTATTAGCATATGCAGAAAGAGAAACAGGTAAGACTATACACCATTCTGCATTTCAGATAACAACTGTAGTGCCTATATTCCACCTAGCATTATCTCAATTTTCACAGGCTAACTTAAATCCAGTTTCACTTTAGCAACTAAATGCAAAGTCACTTTTAAACACAGACACTGAGGTTTTAACATGCACTAGAAAGGAAGCAGCTTACTATTGCTTAGTTGGTGGGATTCTTGAAACTAGTCACTGCCCAGTTCTTCCTACAGTGTCCAGCTTCGACAGGAACAGTCATAAACCAGTAACACAGGCACTTCCACAAAGTCCATGATTTAAACATTCAAGCATATGAAAAAAATTTTAAAATTTCCAGACCAAACTAATCTTTTATAAATACGACTTGCTTAATACACTTGAAACAAATCAGTCTACAATCCTAACTGTATATTTGGTATTCAGATCAAACCAATAGCTCCCAATGAAATGTACAGAAACACTGAATGGCAAATCTCCAGTACCAGATTTTTTCCAATTAAACACACTACATCAGGAGAAAAATATTGTGGTTTCAGAATAACTGTATTACAGTTATTATCACTAGATCCAGTGTTTCAGGTGCAGGGTCAGGGAGGGAGTAGAATTTATCCTTGATATTCTTGATGAAACAAATTAATGGAAGGAACCATAATATGAACCACTAAAGTTAGGAAATAAAACTTAAGTTAAGCCAGCACAAATGCATAATGACACTCTAACTATATATAACACAGGATATGTTTCCCACAGATCTCTACCCTGTCCATTGCATGGGATGGATGGAGGTCCAGGAATGAATCAGAATTGTATGAGTGTAACAGTGGCCTGGGTCCTTACTCTAATACTATCAATTCACTCCAAATACTGCTCTCTTCCCTCTGTTTCAATTTCTTAAAGAGACCAAAACATAGGAATGAAGTTGAAATGCTGCAGGTTATTCAGGTTTTCCTTCAGGCCAATACTCCGATTTAATCTAAAAGAAACAATACAGCAGGGTTTGGATTTGGCTGTCATCAGATTAGGAAAAACTTGTCCAGACTGAGGATCAGAAACACCCATCTACTGTCTATACAGTCAATAGAAGTCAAAAAGCTACCTGAGGCAGAGCTAACCTGCTGAGTGGACACAAACTAGGATATGCTGCTTAGGCTGCAATTAAGAACAGTTCTTGGCCAGTTTTCATCAGCTGCATAAAAGTATGAACTTAATTTAGGTGCATCTTTTAGCAGAACACTACAGTGATATTCACTGTCTGAAGTTCATTGCAGGCTAACATGAGTTGGTAGCATATGCTGAATTAATTAACTGCCTCACGGGCATGAATTTTTTTGTTGACAATCATTTAGTATTCTACCTACTTTGAGAGAGAATTAATGAAGAGTCAGGAAAAGTGCATCGAAGCAGGAGGAATCAGAATCCTCTCTGCCAATTTCCCCAACCAGTATGCCACATTCGTGCATGGTCTGGCAAACATCCTACTTACATAGGATGTAAGTAAGTACTTACTTAGGCTTCTGCTGCCCTGCAATCATCTTTCTATCCCTAACTAGAAGGAGCAACGTAAGTTGTATGTTATTTATGCAACTCTACAAAGTATATACTGTACCTGCATATTCAGAATCTCTGCCACAAATTTCATGCCTCACATTGATCAACAGAAAATAAGGCAGGCAAAAAATGCCTTACCTCATCAGCAACTATATCACTTAAATCTACAGCACAGAGAGCAAAGGGTATAGAAGAAGGAAAAATTCTATGGAACCAGTACATAGGAAAAAGATATCAAAGTCAAAGCAGCTCCATCTGGACTAGAGGAAGGCCAGTATGATCAGAATTCTACAACTGGTTGATACCAAATGCAAAGCTCAGTTTTCCATACCCTCTACCATCCTCCCTTAAATAAGTTTCAAAATCAGAATTTCAACAGTGCAGTGGACTCTGAGCAAAAAGCGTTCCCAAACTCTGTAGCTACAGCAACTCACGGCTGGAGGACAAACACAAACCAAACAGGAAAATACAAAAAGAAAAGCCACTTCGATTAAAAAAACCCTAACAAACAAATCCAATTAATTACAACACATTTCTACAATGATGTAGAAGCAATGCAGCAACAAGCAATAGTGTCTCAAAACTTTCAACCTCTTGGTGGTGGCTAGGATCCTTCTCATCCCCAAGGCTTTCAACTGCATCACCCATTGCTGAACATACTGCTCAGGTAAAGGAAATTACTTCCTCTTCAGAACAGCACTGTTATGTGGACAGTCAAGAAACTTGGAAATTAGAATACACTACCCATTTCTATGAAGGCTTATCAATATGACTGGTCACTGCAACAAAAAGGAAAGCTGCTCCAAGAAATGTAGACCCCACCTGCTTTATACCAAGCACTTCTTTCTTTTCCTACTGTATTCTAGTTGCCTGGCCTCTAAAGTCACTGGACAAATTTAAATGTCTTTGCTGTAGATTGAGTGCATGTCTGTGCTCAAAAATGTTTTGTTTATAAGACTGTTGGGGATTAAATTATATTTACTTATAGAATTTTAAAAATTGTGTAGGTTTAAGTTTAATTGTAACTTGCTTGCAGCTTAACACAAGTGGGCCCTGCTCAAAGCTTGGCATGGGTGAACTGGAAATGAGCTCCCTTTGGAAGTGTGACTGGCTGTAGTGGTTTGAGCCTGGCTAAGTGCCAAGGACACACACACAGAGTCACACTCTCCCACTCCCCTCCCTGCAAACGGACAGAGGAGAGGAAAGACTAAAAGATTTCACAAGTTTGTGATAAGGACCATAAAAAACTCCTTATTAATTATTTCACAGGCAAAACGGGCTCCAACTTAAAATACTAAGGATTTATTACTAGTTTCAAAATCAGAGCNAACCCGCTTCACCATGGTCTGCACCACAGATTGCAGGGGCCCCATTCTGGTGCTTATGGCATCTCCTCTCCCTCTCTTCCACTGACCTTGGTGTTAATCACAACTTCTCACTCTGCTCTTCTCTAACCGGCCATGTTTATCTGCCTAAACCTTTTTTTTTCTCCTCCTTAAATATGTTATCACAGAGGTGTTTCCATAACTCCTCATTGGCCTGGCCTTGGTCAGGGGCGGGTCCAGCCTGGAGCTGACTGACATTGGCTCTGCTGGAAATGGAGAAACTTCCAGCAGTTTCTCAAAGAAGCCTCCCCATAGGCCCCCCTGCTAACAAAAAAAACCTGGCCACTAAAAATCACCACAATGGCTCAGCAGGGAGGAAAGAGAGGCAGACTGGACACCTTCGGATGAAGGCTGGGACCCTGGAGGGCCCCGAGGCTGCTCCAAGCTGGGAGATAAGAGCAGTTAAGGGGCTGCCCAGGGGGACATGGAGAAAGAATCCAGTGAGGTGCTGGAAGACCCCAGACCATAAACTGCCATTGGAAAGAGGTGCACACGGGGCACGTGGAGATCTGTGCACAGACTTGGGGGGTACAAAGGCCAGGGATTTCTTTGTTCGAGGTCCCTCTCCAGGGTCTCCCAGCTTGGGAAATAAACTGACTCTGTCTCAGAACCCACGGTCTGAAGTCTTCTTTAGCAAAGACTTGTAAACAAACATCAGCTGGTTTTAAAAAATAAAAAAATGGGGGGGACACACATAATTCTCATCTTATAGTCCCATACATGTCTTATTCAGACAAGGGAAAACAACTGTTAACGTCACTGCTGTGGTCATTCTTATATGTAAAGTCAATGTCACTCATTCAACTACAATCTTCACACACTTGGAACAAAAAAAAAAAAATCCAGCTAAGAAACAGCAGCTTAGTCCTGTAAGCAAGTCTAAATATTTCTGATGCTTCTTAAAAGTGGTAGGAATACAGAGTAATATCACACAGAGAGCATCAAACAGTATGAAATACAACTCTGACTCAGGTAAAAACCACAAACTGCCAAATTCTCTGGATTAATTTGTGCTTCTGAAAGAAAACAGAAATGAAGCCATCAAGATATTTTTCACTTGTGATTTGGATAAAGATGCAACTGCATTTCTTGTGCCAAGTTAAAAATTTAATTACATTAACTCACTCCACCAACAGGAAAAATAATGACATAGATATTTAGATATTTCCAGTAAGTCTTGAGAGGAAATTATAAATTAAAAAAACTGTGATTAGGAAAGTATTTTATGTTTACGTATTTCAAATAAGGCCTTTACTATGAAGTGGATTACACATTAGTAAGACTTACTAAATAGGCTGACTTATCCAATTGTTGTAAGCAGCTATCGGTTTAAAAGAACTCTGAATTTCTGTTTGAAAACTGAAGTGACAATCATATAAAATTAGAAAACATCACCAAACTAGATTCCTTTTCAGACCTGATGCATAACCTGAGTTATATGGTATGGGCTATGACTTACTATTTTCAGTAAGGCAGTAGGACATGCTAAAATATAAGGTTAAAGTTCATAAAAAAATTGCATTGTACAGAAAGACATTTGTAGACAGAGCAGTCCTGTGAAATGACCAAATCAGAAAGCCAAGATTGGAAGTGGTCCTTTTAACTTCAAGAATATTTATGTTCATCATTTAGAATTCTTTCACTGGGAGGTTGTCTTGGCTTTTGCACAAAGTCATTGGTTAACAGGTATTTGTAGAACATTAAAGGTACTTACACTTGAGTTATTTGCACCCAAAAATGTCCAACTGTGTGTCTAACCCTGCACTACATTAAGTTACAGCTTTTATGCAGCAATATGAAATCAAGCATCACAACGAATTTATTTCCATTAACCAACGGAGATATTTAAAAGTAATTAGGACTTGAAAACTTCCTCTCCTTTGAAAACTCTCTCATTTGATCAACATACTTCAGCAACCAAATGACAGTTTATCTTTCTACTACTGCTTCTACAACTGCTTGGTCACCTATCCCCAAACAGTACAGGCTCTGGTGAAGAGAGCAGAAAACAAAAGAAAAATGTGAAATCTAAGAGTGAAAGATGAATACAACCAAACTACAAAATAAAGAAAGGGGGGGGGGGGAGCACACACAATGACACCATGGACTGGACACTGACAGATCCAGATAGATAAATTATTTAATCTCTAAAATAATTTAATGATAGAAAGATGTTGGTATTAAACATCTTGAAATACTAAAACCAAGAAAACAAACAACAAACATTGAACTCTTTCAATAGAACAGTTAAAAACTCTGTAGCAGCTATGAACTACCTAACAAAACAAATCGGGCAAAGCAATCCTATCAAACAAATAAAGAACTTATCTGGGTTTAAACTAAATCATGAAAGGAGAGACAGCTAACACTAACTTGGATCACAATTAGATCCTGCTCTTTATGGTGTGACATGCCAAGATATACAAAAAAGCAAACTAACACAAGGGAGAGCCCAGGAACACCAGTGCCTTTCAGGGTTACTATCATCCCATCACAGCTTTAAGTAATCATTTGGCTATTAACTCTGTCTCACTGCAGACACACCTGAGAGTTTTAAGCAGATTTCTGCATGCTACAATAATCGAAGCTACCAGCACAGAAATACAACCAGATTTGATGAACTGGCTTAAGTCTGAAGACAAGCTGACAGAATATTTTGCTTTTCCCCAAGTATATTACTCATTAAACATATCAGGTAAGCCAGTGGGATAAGGACGGACTGGTACTGAGTCAGACATTACTAAGCAGACATGCTCTGGCTTATTGCAGAAACACAAATTTAAGTGACCATCACGTATGGAATGCTAAAGGGAAGCAGATGAGAAAGCTGAAAGCATCAAGTCGTACTAAATCCTGTCCCGACTTCTTACTACAAAATTCCTGGGGGGCTGCTTGCAAAATCACTAAATCAAACTTCTCACAAAAATGGTGTTTTTTTCTTCATTTTCTAAGAATTCAATTAGACACACCTCTGTATTTCTGCAAACATGATCTCAATGCTCCCAGGTACAACAGCCAGCCATTGAAACTACGTGTAAGACAAACTTACAAAGATTTTACACAGATGCTTAAATACTGCACTCAGAAAAAAAACTGGCAGCACCCACCCCAAGTCACATGCTTGAATTTAGCATACTTTTGATAGTTTTGTCCTTAATCTAGATAGTCAGGGATCAGAGACACCAGAATACTCTAACAAAGATAAAATGCTTATCAAGAGTCTCTGAAAACTGAAACATTAGTTCATTTAGAATCCTTTTAGAATCAGAATATACATGACTAAAATTTGTAACAAACTAAGACAAGGGAACCAAATGTTAAGCAAATACAAACCATTTACTATGGAGAGAAGGAAAATAATGAAACCAGATTTCGTGTGGCTTTAGATCTCTTATTTGGATCACTGTGATGCAAAACCCACCAAAACTTAAGGTGGAACAACTTTTGCAGAGAGGCCTTTAATGTTCATTAAGATTTGAGCTCAGATTGCAACTTTGACTGAAGAATATTTTCTACTGCCAAGGATTAGTACACATTTAATACTTGTTAAGATTACTGAGTTACAGACAATGCCCATCAGGAGACCAAAGAGTTGAGGACAAAGGAGAAGGACCAACAAATGCATTACCCTATAAGTTTGTTTAACTAGGAGTGTATCAGCATTGCTATGCTCCCACCCTCCTACATCTCAGTCCTACCTCTTCATGCTGGCACTTGCACAACCGCCCAGTGAACTGGCTGCGTTTTAGTCAGAGAAGTTCCCTGAACCGTGAAGTCACACAAGGAAATTGGGCATCTGAACAAGACACAACTAGAACTTCTTTAGAGGGTTGGTCTGTGACAGCAATGACAAGCTAAATGAGCTTAAACTGACGTCTGTATGAACAATACTCATTGGAAGGGCAAGGTGAAGCATGTTAACTGACAGAAATTGACCTGTTTTGATCCAAAGGACAGGAAACTCATGTACCGCTGTAGCCCGTACGCGGCGCTACGCATTGTCTTCCACAGGAAACCTCATTAGCTCAGGCCTTTCACTTTAGAACTACCATTCATCTCTGCCTACCAGACGTTTAGTACCGAATAACTGCAGCGCTGGGGGAACCTGCCAAAGCCGAGACCCCGCTGCTCCACCGCAAAGACCCCCCAACATTTCGCCGCTACGCTCACCCGCCATTTGAAGGCTAAGGAAAGCGAAACCTTCCCCCCCACCATCACTGCAACAGACATACACCATGAGACAATCAAGCTATGGCTGGGCTCTTCTGAGCACTAATTTCCCCGGGGGAAACGCGAGAGCCACCGCCGGCCCCGGAGCGCGGTCGGGGCGCTCGGCCCGGCGGGGTC
>WEIV01014744.1:52945-64140 GCA_013390005.1 Calyptomena viridis | reverse complement strand
AGTAGATGCAGTAGATCCATTTCCTCAGGCAGTGTATCAGATACGGCACAGATACAGAGGACATTTGATTAAGTTTACAGGAAGACCTGAGCAAGACTCTGCTGGGCAGAGCTCTGTAAGATTTCAGGATTCATCACACAAGTGTCGCTGGATGCTCCTGAGAACTTTTGCAGATATGAGGACATTCACATGGGTGAAAAAAAAGAACAAAACATCTAATAAAAAGATCTTATCTAATACTAAGTCACAAATCATGCAAGAGCAGCAAATGGGTGTTTTTTCATGTTGTTTTCTCAAATATTCCTGTTCAACTTCTATGTTGAACAGGACATTCTCAGCTGAGCATGTGCCCTACTCAGAATAAATGTGTTGCAGCATTAGAAACAATGTAGTCATTAGAAATCACTAAACAAAGCTCTACCTCCTTTACACACACAATGCTTTAATACATGCAACAAATCAGGACATATGTATTTAGTACTGTTTCTTGTATTTAAGCACAGAAACAATAAAAATATTCTTAATTTTTTTGTTCTGAAGGTAATCTCATGGTAGTTACTATTTCATCAGTATAGACAAAGTCACTCGAAGATGGTGCTGTGGTCAAGTTTTATTCATAACACAGATTTTTACTGCACTTAGGACATCTGGACCACAGCTCATCTGCCAAGGATCATGTGCTCTCAAAACTCAAGAGAGAAATGAGTTGATCCATTAGACTGCTCTGTGGGAGGGATTGTTTTTTCTGAATGGATCTACTGTAAAATGCAGACACAGCAGGGGAAAGGATCAAGTCAGGACACATTCATTTTTGTTCTACTGACCACTCTGTAGTGGCAATGAATACAAGTTGGTACATGTATCATATGTGGTAAAAGTTAAAAAAAAGCCTTACAGCAAGGGAAAAGACAGTCTTGCAGATTCTCTTCCTAATAACACAGAGGATAAACATTTCAGTCACACACATAGAAATAAATAAATAGAAACTCATGTTTTCTCTATCCAAACCTGTTTGTTAATAAACAAAATGAACTTTATGGAAGAATTGCCTAAGAACTGATCATCTGAGTTTTAAGTATTTCTTATTTCAGCTTAATGTCTGCATTAACATCAAAGTAACACCCCTTATGTCTCTCCAGTGCCTCTGCAAATAGGGATATCTAGGAATTTAAAGAATGCAAGTCCAAGAAAATACAGAACTGTATCAGGACAAATGAGGATGGTTATCCCTTTAAACCGTAGGGCAGTTATGACTACAGGGAACTATGCCATAGCCTTTTGGTTTAATACCATATTCTAAGGCTAACAGTAGAAAGGCAAATGAAACATGGCTTGCAACTGTAAAGGTGTTTAATTTGCATTCAGTAACATGTAAGTATGGCGCTAAATTGAAAAAAAAAAAAAAAAAGAAATACAGAGATGTCAGAATTTTTCATTGAAAAAAGTGTATCACTTAATTTACAGTTTGCCATGGAAGCTGTTTTCATCCCACTTCTAAAATAAGTACTCCTGAAACTGCACTCTCTGACTTGCTCTGCTAACACAGATTCTGGCTAGAGGGTCAGAATGGGTACCTGCTTACAGAGCCACCCAGCTGCAGCTGCTCTGGAACTCTGGGAGAATCAGTGACACATTTGCATAAAATTAGTTATTACGAAAAACTATTACTACTCTCTGTTCTGAAGACCAGAACAGGAGAGAGACAACCAGGTTGAATTGCACTTCTTTACATAATCAGATCCTAAGTGTAAGCAGATCAGTCTGATACAACATGACTTTATGGGAATTTTTGTTAAATGAGTTAAAGTCTAGTCCAGCTGGCTGATTGAGGGCACATGTCCCTTTCGAATCCCTTTTACAGCCTCTACTCAAGAATTTCTAAGTGTATTTCTTACAAAACTTGTTCATATCAGCCAGAGATTCAAAGTTTACAGTCTTTAAATGCTTCCTCTCTATGTCCAAATAGTCCTATACTTAAAATACAAATATACTAAAAGACTTGTTAAGGACAAAAACTCTGGTACACATAAAAAAATTAAACCCCATACATAACTTCTATACTCGTGCCAAGAAAATCAGATACCTAACATCAATGTTGATCCAGCCTGCTTGCAGATTAAAAACTGTCTATGAAATTCACCTTTATCCCACAACATGTCTGAACTCCTTTCACTATATTAAAAAAAAGATTAACTGATGCATTATTCACATTTCACATTATGTACACAGGTTACTGCAATCAAAAAATTTGCACAGTTGTGAAAAATTCAGTATAAAAATACTGTTTCTATAAAGCTATATATGTATATGTACAAATACAAAGGCACAGAAAAGTATCATAAAACTTACCATTACTTGCAGAAGGCGAGTCATTTGCACAGATTAGTACCAAAGTAAACATCAGATGCCGAAGATCCATACTTTTAATTCTATAATAACAAAAGACAGTAAAAGAGTTTCTTTATAAACAAATATTGCTGATACAGTATGACATTTAAACTATTATCTAGTTTTACAGAATTTCTGATTGGACTTAAACCAGAAGTATATTTTGTTGATGGTTTATAGCTTCATCAAGTTGTACATCTCACAGTCTAAGATAGAGAGCAAATACTATATTTACAAGGTTATGCATTTCTAGTTCATTTAATACAAACGGGAGAAAAAACAAATATTGTACGTCTCTAGATTGCTTCCAGGGTGTGGCCACACTCCCCCTGCGGGGGACAGATTCCAATGACTAGCATAGGTTAAAAGTGTTGGGGGGCTGCCCTGGAGATTTTAAATCATTTTTACCTACATCGTTTGTGAGAAGGAACCTTCTGGTGGAGACCTGAGCACATCCACTAAAGCCTTTACAATCTCCAAGTATGCAAACCCTTACAACCCTAGCACAAAGCAACAAGCCTTTACAATATCCCCCAAAAGCACACTCCTCCTTTTCCCTGCACCACACACACATCCTACAACCCCATCACAAGATCCTGTTTCGAAACACTAATTTGCCACTGCCATTATCACCAGCATCTGCTAATGACAGTGAAGGGCAGAAGCTGGTCTGTGCTGGACTTCAGATAGTGCAGCTTTCTGCACAGAATTGTACTTTGCTCCCAAAACTTCATGAAATGCCCATAGATGGTATGGAGAAAGCATACATACCATGGAATATGACCTGACAATTTACAACCACAGAGATTAACAGAGACCTTCAAAAGCAAAGCTACAACACAGATGTTAAAATGACCACTGATGTTGAAACAAGTCAGGCAACAGTTTTTTGTTCTGTGGCACAATGTTACCAAGATACACTGAAACCTCTGCTCAGTAAAGCAGCAGAGAGAGAGAGAATGATAGCTCCACTTTCACATTTGACTGTAAATTTGTATGACAGATCTTGATTCTACATTGGACTGTTTTCAATTCAAAATTTTCTTTCTTTATCTAAAAGGAGTTGAAATCACAAATGTCTAAACAACCAAGACCACTAATGAGTAACAATCTCAAATCCTACTATCCAATCTGGGTGTCAAATCCTAGTTAATTTCCTAGTAGAGTTAACAAAGTTTGCATTAGGTTAAAAACTGCAAAAAAAAAAAAAAAAATAAAAGGATGCAGAGTATGTAAAACATGGTAATACTGAATTTAAAAAGTAATTCCCTCAATTTTCTTACCCTAAGAGAATAAAATGAATAACACTACAAAAGCCCACCCCGCCCAAACTATTACTAACTTCAGATTCCTCATTCATGCTGTTCAGTATGCAACTTGAAAATCAGAAGGTATTTCTCTCATCCTCATTAAAGCAACTGCTCAATAATTCTCAAGTTTTAGACTTGGTAGAGGAGGCATTTATTCAAACTGCTCTAGACTAGTAGAACATAAGTCAGATGTGCAAAGACAAGCCAAGAGATGCTCCCCATTGCATCCACACCAAGATAAAGATGCCCAGCAGCATGGCCAGGCAAGCTTGGGCCAGCCTAAGTGGGCATGGAACAGCTGCATGAAGAGAAAAGCTGGAGGAGCTCTGAACTGGCCAGGCACTAGCAGGGCTTTCCCCTGTCCAAGCCAACATGCATCTCTCCAAAGGTGACTCCCCTGTTCTCAGCAGACAGGGAGGAAAGAAGGGGTATAGAAGTATGTTAGTTAGGATTTGGGGTGGTGTGGAAGTGAGGCAGCTCGAGGAGCAGGACCAGGGTCACTGACAATTGCAGCTGATGGAGTGCAGAGAGCTGGGGAAAAGTTAATATAGCAAGTCACAGGCAAACAATCCTCCTAAGTCTCACAGAGAAGCTACACTGGCACAGCACAAGGTTCATCTGAGATCAGGTACATTTTCAGCTAGCTTAATTGGTTCTTCTGCTTCATCTGTACTCTTGTTTAAAGGATTCTTATTGTCTCTTATTAATACATCTTCTACAAAAATGTGTCTCTGTGTTTGCCAATTCCCCTCCTTTTACATGATTTCTACTGCATCAGTCTCCCCTTCCTCTCAGCCTGTCTACTCTCTCCCTGAAGTTTTGTTTTTCCCTTCACAGGCCTCAGCACAATGTCACTTTACAATTCTCCTGCTCACTCCTTGTCCCACTACTCTGGCATTACGTGCTGTCTTTGTATTCATAATTCCCTGTTCTTCCATGTCCAGCAGCCTCCAGAAATATTCCTACCACTTTTCTTCAAGCTTTCCTACTTCTTCTTGCCTAGTAACAGCACAAGAAAAGCCAAAATCCACACAGGAGTTCTTCTGTGAGAACAAATGTCATCAGAGTCCATCATTTAGAGCACACTACTTCATTTCATAACTGTATCAAACAACTCCATGGTGGGACCAAGATCACCCCCCACATGCAACTTGTCAAACAGAGCTACCCTCTCCATCCCTGCAGCCCTGACTAGAGGCCATCTCAGCTTCCTTCTGGGAAGAGTGGTTTGACAGCTGGAGCACCAACCCAGGAGACTGGAAACAGATCAGAGAGGTCAAGAAACATGTTGCATTTCAGTAAGGTAATGCTACTGCAGATGAAATCGATCCCATTCTAGTACTGCTGTTGCTCTTGCATGGGGAGACTTGTTTACATACCTGCATGCAGCGAACTCTATCAGGAAATTGTTCCAGTTAAAACTAATCCATTTATATTTATTGTAACAAACCTGTTTGTTGACCAGGTTTAACAGGACTCCACAAAGACACAGCCCAGAAGCAGAGCCAGGGAAGCACAGGCATGGGAGTGAGCAGTGAGTGTGGAGGGGAGGACACAGCCACCCTTTCAGCGGCAGCAGCTACTACCTGTTTAAGAGCAATTCTACAATTATTGGGAAATTCCCTGCTCAGTCATAGACGTTTATGTAAACAGCTAGCTCTCTGACACACAGCGAAGGATTAATTTGCATTCCTAAACCTCAAAGATTATCAAAATCACTTCTTCATCCCTTGCCTTTTTGCTAGCAAAATGCAGTATAGGAACAAATGATGATTCTTCAGGGGATTCTCACAAATGCCACCATCTTAGCAAGAAAAAACAATGGTATCTCTGCTCTGTCTGAAACCATATGGGATCTTTCACTGCGCTATCCATCCATACAAGTTGTGTCTATGAAAAATAACCAGGTGGTGTACTCTGAACAAACCCAGTATGGACAGGACTGAGATCACAAACAGTAACTGCTCTCATCTGAAAACATGAATGTATCATGCTCTGCCCTTTGTGCAACAGCCCCTGGAAAGGGCAAGTTGTGCTACCTCCTTAAAGCTCGTACTCAAGGCCTTGCTCAGGCAAATGAAGCTCTGCATGGGGTGTGAAGCACCAGGGACTATGTGACCTCTGCATCCAGCACAAACGCCAGAAGCTCTGATGGGCTGCAGTTATGATGACCACTTCTAGTGGTATCTGAGATCAAGGGAGATGTTCACTGCCACAGCTCCAGTCTCATGGGAGAAAAACTGGTGCAAAGCCAGTTCCCCCATCATAATACTGCTTTTAGTGGTACAGAACGAATATTCTGAGAGAAGGGTCCTCCAAAGTACCACTTGCACCACCATGAGACAACTACTGCCTTGCAGAAAGTCTCTCACAAATCCGTCCCATAACCACTCACTCCCCTTCCTTTAAGACACTCTTGCAAACTTGCTGTCATCCAGAATAGGGTTGTCCATAGGTTTCATTGTTAACCTAGCAAGAGACAGCTTCTCTGTAGGCATTAGAACAAACTGACCTTTTACAATTTAGTACTATCTACCTCCCAACACCTACATTATATGCATATGGAAGATAAATGCCACTAATAAAATCCCTCTTATTTAACAGAAAAAAAAAATCTGTGTTTGTAATATACACTATTCTAAACAATTGTGGTCTATATCTTACCCAACTCCAGCAGCTTGTAAGAATTAAGAGAGCTAAAATCAGGGGAAAAAAAATAAATTACAGCAGCTGACTCTCTTCAAGCCAGCTGAAACTTGACCACAGAAACATTTGGCTAGAGGTCAGCTCAGGCTAATTGCTTCAGTACAGAAAGGGAGCCAGGAGTTATAAAAAGGATAAAAAAAAAATCTTGGCCCTTTTCTATAGCAATGTTGGAGTAAGGCCAATCACAAGTGAATTCGAACATGACATCTCTCCAGTGGGATGTGAACATAGTCAGCATAAAGAGGCGAAACTGGCTAAGACATTCCCTCAGAAAAGAAACAGTTTAGTCACAGCATACCCAGTGGTTTGCATCTACTCTGGTCAGGTAAAAACATTTGGAGTAAACCATAAGGAGTTTTCCTTATAAACAAAACTTGTTTGAAGTGAGATCTTGACCTTCAGATAGCTCCTGAACCTGAAAGAACCAGAAGGAAGGAGAAGGACAAGGACATTGAACTGTACTTATGAAGGCCCTTCTGCTTCTGCCATTGCCATTAACTCAGCGTACTCCAAATATGAGAGAATTTTTTCCCTGGTAATGTCCTCCAGTTTAGTATTGCTTGTCACAGTAGCATAGTGCAGCTAGTGCAGAACCAAAGGTAGCCTCTTTGCTGCAAACCAAACCACAAAATTACTGAGCAAAGGATTAATCTGAAGAGCTTTTCCATACCTTGCTGTTTCATCATTCCACCAGATCTCAAAGAGGTAAGGGAACAAGAGTGGGCAATGCAGATGATTATATATCAGCAGATCCACCACCAAATAACAAGTGCTGAGAGGGGAATGGTTACTCCAGACTCTCCAGTAACCAATAACTTCTCCAATAATGAACTGAATCTTTGTTATTGCAACTACCTGATACATATGCATGTATTCATGAACAATTTTTCTGGGTGAAAGGCCTTTATTTTTCAGGGTATGGACATTTCTTACAATTTATCTCGGGGCAGGACCAGTGTCACCAAGAGATAGTCTTTCTGTGCTTGCCTGAAAACATTCACACCAGTCTGGCTGATCATGCTGAAATCACTTTGCCCACTTACCCTCATTTCCCTGAGTGCCAACAGGATGGAGTCATTGTGCAACTGAAATTAGTTTCAGTCCTTCCAATCAACACAATCTAAAACTACAATGGACCTAAAGCCTTCTTCCCTTGCTTGCTGATATTACAGCTTGATTAAGTCATCAGCAGCCCCTGGGCAAATGCCTGTTTTTATAGAACCCTTGTCAGGGCTATATATTCAGCAGTATTAAGTAATAGAAATAACAAATTATCTCAGTTGATATGAATAACACATCATTTACTTACTGTGTTCAGTTATTCTGGATATGAAAAGAAAAAGGAATGACACCACAGAAGCAGAAATTACATACTTCAAATTAAAAAACCTCCAAAACCCCAAAAGAGTCAATTTCAATAAAAAAAAAAGTCTAATACGTAAAAACAAAAGACAGAACCACTGGAAAAGAATGAAAGACTAGCATACATTTGCATTTATTTTGCATGTTTTGATGCAAATTTGAAAACTAATAAAGATACATTATAATTACAAACTAAAACTATGGAACAAAGGCAACCTTATCTTGTTAATTAGATCTTTATGGAAGCTAAATAATTTATAATAGTTTCAAGTGTTAAAGTGTTAAAATTGCAAATGGAATACACAAAATTAATCACTCACTTTGCATTTAGAAAAGAATTTATTTTTCCCTACACAAAGTTTTAATGTGAAATCTTCATTTCAAGACTCGATTTATTCCTATCTCTATTGTAATAGGTACCTTCAATGCTTTTATTCAAGCTGTTTATTTTTTCTCATGGATAAATGTGTCAGCTAATCACTCTGATTTAAACTGGTTTATTGGTTCTTGAATGTGGCCAAGGAGCCCTCCAGTGAATCCAGATTTGGTTATTGCTCTGAACTTCTACTGAAAACTGTTTAAAGTCATATTCCAAAAGCTGGGCAATGAAGTCTAAGGGTAGCTGTGGGGTATGGTTTATCAGTTCTTTATTTACAACAAAATCTGCTATATTTTGGACTAGGTACACAAAGGAAGGATCTTAGCTGTAAGACTAGTAGATTTCTCCATCAGAACACAATTGCTAAAAGAGGATGCAGTTATAGTTCTAAGTTTCTGTCTACTACACAGATGGAAATTTTTAACCTGGAAAAGACTTAATGGCTTTATTTGCCTTTCAGCCTCCCCAAACAGATCAAAGCAGCAAAATAGGTGCATCCTATTTGTTGAAAGAAATTGCAACATTTAGCTGCATATCATGCAGATGTGAATTGCTGAGCAGATACTCAGCTTTACATATAATTGTATCATTAGGGAAGAGGGCTCAGGCCTGTTTATGAGAATGGTAATTTTTTTTCAGACTATAAACACTTTTTCAACTACAGTGGTAATTCTTCTAATGCTTTTCCTTCTGTTTTTTAATTATTATTAATATTTAGATAACAGTCATCCCAAAGACAAAATTCTGCTATTTGCTTTCCTATTTATATAATCAACTGCAAAATAAAGGGGGAGAATTTCTCTGTATGAGAAAAGTATAGTCCAGTTTGTTTGAAGAAATATAATGCAACAATTTAATGTCAAATATCATGTCAAGCAACCAAAGAAAAATATCTGAATCTCTATCTAGAACAAATGTCCTAGTAATCTGTGCTAAAAATTGTGGTTTTACTCAAAAACATTTAACTGACATAATAATTCATGCTTTACATGAAGAAATTAAATTATATTTTCAGTTCTGTAAAAAAATTTCATACCAGTATAAAATAATCCCAAAGCTCTTCAGCATCTTGCTAACACTGAAAAAACAAATCAAATCAAATCAAATAAATCAAATCAGATCAAATCAATCAAATCCCATCAGAACTTCAGCAGTGTGGACCCAATCCATCAAAGCAGTGAAAGACATCTGATTTTAAACAGGCAGGATTATATATTTAACATGAGAACATGGCTAAGTAACTCTCCTAGCACTGCCAGAGAGCTTAGCATCTGACAGAAATGATGAAGAATTTATAAAGCTCAGGAATCATGGTGGAAAACAACCTGTGTGACATCACTGGGAGTTTAGGCTGGAACACGAGGGAAAACTGGCAGGATTAATCTTATGCAGAAAAAGAAATAACTGTCTTATATGATCTGCCGGATCATCACTGCTCAGTGACATATTCCAGTTGGCATATTCTTTGCAAGCTTTCTCCTGTGTGCTATTTTCTGCCTATCACTTGAATTAGAAAACTACTACCTTGTACTTGGGCAAATTTAGTCAGGTAGGCTTCAGCACACATTATAAATAGAGCCACATCTCATCTCTTGGAGCTTTTCTGTAACATGAAAACCCTGCTGCCTCTGATTTCCTGAAATTACACTTTCAACTCTGGAAGGCAGGTTGGGATTCAAGGTGATTAGAAGAAATTGAGGACACTTTGTTAAAAAATGCTTGGCTATAACCAAATTCTGGTTCACTTGAGATCAACAGGAGTTTCATAATTTTGAAATGGAGTTTGGTAATAACTGAGCATTTTTGAACAAAGTGCCCTCAATTTCTTCAAATTACTTTGAAAACCAAACCTGTCTTTGAGACCTCAAAAAAACAATGTCAGGGTATCAAAGGGAGCAGGGTTTTAATTTTAAATAGCATTTATATATTAAAAAAACATTTCTTCCAGGAAAAAACATCTTCAAGCAGCTGTAAAATTTAAGTTCAAGACCTTGGTATTTACCCTAGACTAATGGAATTACTTAACAGTTCATTACCATGGGACAAATTAATTACATGGTTTAATTGCATGTTAAATTATTCATGTGCTCCTAATCAGATTAAAGACTACATAACAGAGCCTGTATGGTATTTAGGAAGTCATTAACTTAAATAGCACTGTAAGTGAAAGCTAGTAAATGACAGACAAGGCATTTCTGAGTGCATTTCTAGGTGGCCACTGAGGACTTCAAGCACTCACATATTTACTACCAGTTGATACACATGATAAGATTAATCAGCTTGACAGGTCTAACACTAATCACTGCATTTTAAATTACTTCAGTTTTGTATGTCCTGCAGCTCATACCAATTTCAGATATGATGTATATTGATTTAATATGCATCTGTAATATGCAGATTGAAGCTAACTAAGTCTTGGTTAAACTGATGCAGAGATAGCATCTGAACACATCTATTTAATGCAACTGTTTTTCAAAATAACTGCAAGCAAAATAATCTGTTTAAGAAATCCTGTGTTAATGAGAAGCAGTATGACTGGCTTTGCACATGTGTCCTCTGTAAGATCATACCAGCATTATTCCCTGACTCTATTCGCTGCTGATTTGGTGCTTTAAATCCATACAAATCTGACTATATAAATGATGAACAACTACCAAAAAGTAGCTTACTGTATTCAACAACTTCATAAATTACTTTGTATAGACATACAGACTTTGAGTTACATCCTTAGTAGTGGAAATCAGCACAAAGTTGACGGAAATACTGAATGAAACCAGCAAGGAGAGAAGATTATTTGGTATTTTTAAATGCAGTGATGCCAAGACACATTTCATGAGGTAAGGAATAATCTGTGAAAAAAAGTTGATCTTTGTTCAAGCCTTTCAGAAAAATCTTAAAATATCTGCTAACTTCTGCCTCCACTTGCACCGGTAAGATAAGGAATATTGAATACCCAACTTTTAAGCTTAAAGTATGTTTTGATGAAGCATCTCACATAGAGAAATAGACTCTTCCCACTCTTGCCAGAGCAGGTTAGAAACATATGAGCA
>WEIV01014744.1:0-52871 GCA_013390005.1 Calyptomena viridis | reverse complement strand
TTTAAAGCACATTTTTATGATACAGCTGTTGATGACACCTTTTAAGCCAAGAGCAGTAGGAGGAATGTTGTTTTTTTAATTGGAGATTTTTCCATGGTTAGAGTGTCCAGTATTTCCAAATATATGGAGACTAATAAGCTTATTTTGCTAACTGAATTTATTGAAATCAATGTAATGTATAAACTGGGTACATTGCTTTATTTTTATGGACTCCAAGTAACCTTTCTTCTACATCACATTTTGGAACATGGCATTATTCCAGGCATTTCAATTGTCACATGTCCTGAAAAAATTCTTCACAAGGAAGGAGCAGAAGTGGGGTTTGGTTTGTGCACACCCTGAACACACATATGCATACATGCATATGTATGCATGGAACCTGAAGGTGTAACTTTACAACTCTTCAGCTGATTATTTAGATTCTCATGAGAGGGGGAGGTTCCATCCTGTGAAGCAGATGAGCTTGGGTTAGAAGGCAAAAAATCTGATGAAGAAGAAGTATGGGAAACCTCAGGGAAAATCTTTTTTTCCTCCATTGGAGAGGTCAGAGGGTATGTGACATGGGATCCAGGAACAACTTGGAGATTAGAGTGATTATTAAGGAAGAGAATTGCATAGGGGGAGATTAGCCAGCCTGACATTTAAGGGAAATAAATCAAACAATCATGCCTGGTAATCTCTAGAGTCAGTGACCCATTGAACAATTACTAGTTTAGTGAGTTTACCTCCTAATTAATTTTCTGAGTGGGCACCTGCAGCCAGCATAGCACTACAATGAAAGCTATCTTCTGGAATGAGTGAAGCAAAGGGAGCTGCTAGCTTGCAATTAGAAAAGCACATTGGAAACTGACAGAGCTTTGTTCGGATTCCCATCACTTCCTCTAAGAAAACCCTACCACTGAATGAATTAAGAACGATCTGCAAAACAAGTCATAGAAACAGTCATATTAATTTCAAAGGTAGTATGACAGATCTGTCTCTAAAGACACATTTTAATGACGTCAGACAGTATTTTCCAACAAAGCAGTCTGCAGCAGGAGTCAGTGGCATTATCCATTGGACAGACAGGGCAACAGAGACGCCTGGAAGTGGAGCAGCTTGCCTGCATTTACACCGTAGCCTAACAGCAGAGTAAGGCATGGACTGCAATCCTCTCTAATGTCTTATCTACCAAAGAGTATTACAGACTTGTGGATATACTGCCACTCATCTTAGTATGACAAAATATAGCTGTAGTGGATTAAAAAACCCAAACAAACAAACCCAAACCAACAAACTGACAGTTTGCATTTAGACAGAAAGAATTGCAGTTTAGAGAAAGACAAGCTCATCTGAAATACTCAAGAAACTAGCATAACCTTCTTAATAAGTGTATAGCTCTTTGACAAACAATAGGAATGAACTATGCCCTTTAGCTGTGTAACACCAATATAGTGGAAGTAAGCCTCTCCCTCCACATTTACCAGTCCTCAAATATCAAAGACAAAAGCAATAATAGTTCTGCATTGCAACCTTTGCTTTTAGACATCACAGATAAAATATGCAAACTCTAAATTGATCAGCTTGAAATGGGACGTTCTGCAATAAACACGTGCTAAAAAAATTAGAGCTGCTCAGTGAAAACCTGGATGACTGATGGGGAGCATGTCCACCTCCATTGATGTTATGACTTCCCCCTCTGCAAGAACTCCATCACAACACCAACTGTCTCATTAAAAAAGCAAAACTTTGGAGCACATCCAACTGTTTATTAAAACAGAGTAGTGCATTCACATTTTTCCATTGCTGTTTTTGTTATTTCATACAAGACCATGAGGAAATAGATGTTTACAGATAAAATTCACATGGTATCTGCCCTGAAAGCAGCTGAGAGCCTGAGCTTTCGCCCACAATCACCATAAGTATTTCTAAGATTCAAACCCACTTTATGAGGGCTACTCACAAAAAAAAAAGTCCCATACTAAACTGGATCCCAGGATTTACATAAGACACACATTGGACTGCAGCTGGAGAGAGTTTGGTAAAACCCTGCTGGGGGCTCTTGTGGTCTAGGACAACACCCAACTCCTCTGACATCTGATCAGCAGCCTTGTGTCACTACTCATTTTTATACCAAAATAGGGAGCAAGGCTGCTTGTACAGAAGCCTGTGAGCAAGAGTCTTAGGAACTGGCTCTCTCCCTTTAATCAGTACACCAGCAATCACCCTCACATCACTCAGCCCTGGGCTCTGAATGGCAGTCTCACCTGCATGACTTTAAGTGGAAATTGTCAGTGTAAAAGGGAAAGAGAATGACTGTTCCTTTTTGGCATTCTTATAATGAATAAATTTAATATCACAGGGAGTTTTATTTCTGGAGAGATCAAAGGCTTCCATTTTAGGAAAATTTTACCATGTATTAAAAAAATTTATCCTTCTTTTTTTTACGAAGTCATTAATGATGACACTATCTGCTCCTAAAATACGACATCAGTCACACTTGGATCATGTGTAAGCAGTCATGTTCACAATAGGAATGATGAAACTAGTCTTAGATTCTATTAGAAGTAGCAGAATCACAGCAGCATTAAATAAATCACTTCTGCACAGATTATATTTCCCTAACATTACTAAAACTGTGGAATATCACAGCAGATAGAGTTTTGAATTGCCTAGTTCACTTACTGAATACAAGTTTTTCTTCAGCAATCAGACTTGATAGCCGGTAACTAGATTCATATGTTTAAAAGGATAAAAAAGGGTCACAATTAGATGCGAAGGGTTTAAACTCTCCCCTGGTAGAACATTGTCAACAGCACATCAAATTTGACAGGCACTTGTGAATAACAGCATTTCCTAAGGATTGGGACGCTTCGTTCCCTTCTGAAAGTTCAGAATTATTAGCCTTCATTTACAAATAAGAAACTGAAACAGTGATGTTACAGAGAGTGACAGAACCCAAGTGAGTCTGTGGTGAAGCTCAGAAGCAAGGCCAGACACTGTGTTCAAGCTGTGTGCTCCCAGTGCTAGGCATGCTTTTTGCACTGCTGCTCGCAGAAAAATTGGGAATGTGCAGTTTAGCTAGGGATCGGCTGGCTCTCTAGGCACGGAAAGACAGGAAAACAGAGCACAGAAGCAGTTTTCTATATGGTTGTTTTGCCACGTTTCAGCTATAAAATAAGAGAAGTAATTCATAAAGCATTTTTCAAGCGTGCTTAATGCTGTATGAGAAGGCATGGTAACCACAACAAAGAAGACTTTGGTTAAGGAGGTCCCTAATGTCTAAATTACATCTACTTTACAAGCATTTTTACAAGTTACTTTTCACTATTCTAACCTTCTTATTTTCTTGGTGAAATTAGTATAGACAAATCTCTCAAGCAGAGATCCATGGTGCAATGAATGCACCTATGAACAAATGAATCTAAACTTCTACCATCTGGTTTCAGAAACATTAAAACATGGAGATAGGATAGGAAGTTTTACCCATTGTTATTGTAACCAAAAGCAAGAAGTATCTAGAATTTCTCTTCTATTTAATGACATTACAACTGTGTACACTTAGACAGGAATAGCCAGTTCAAGTCTCGTAAAACTGCTACAGTACAGAGATAGCAGCTGTAAAGTCTCTTGCAGCAATTTAACACCAGATAACAGCTTTTCAGTTTCACACCATGAGCAGTCACAGGTCTGAATCTCTCATACCACAATGTATTTCTGTGATGTTTGATCCAAATTTATGCCACTGTATTCTGATCAAGCTTTAAGTAATACACTCCATAAATGAATTAGAACCAATATGTACCTTCAAACTACATGTCATTTAAATGTCATTTAAACCATGATTTGTTATCTACAGTGCTGTGATATGTATTTTCATCGCCTCCCTCACTTGTAAAATACAGATTTTTTTCTCTATTTGCTTCAATACCATGCATTAAAAAGTCAGACAATTATACCCTAAACGACACTACAAATGAGAACCAGCTAATTAAAATGCAGTATAATGACTTTTCTCTGATAATGAAAAATGGATTTTCTGAGTCACCAAGCCCTCTATCTCAAATGTTGGCTACCAGAAATTTTCAGAAATGGGCTTGAAGCCATCAATTTAATCAGGGTTGAATTTGGCAGCCTTAATTCATATGTCTGTATTGTTTTGGGTAACAATTTATGACAATTAGAACCCAATCAGAATTTTTATACTGCATATTATAATTATCACCTCCAGTAGGAATGAATCATGAGGTCTGTGAGGATTATCTGCAGGGCACTACAGACTACTATCGATCCTTTTGCTTAGCCAACATTAGTAATAAAGGCACTTGCAGGTAAGATAAATAAAAGCTATCACATTACCTGAAATGTCAGCAGGGGATGGACGATACTTCACGCCTCCCTCAGCTCAGCTGCAAATTGTAACCTTCTCCAGCCATCCCAGCACCTACATGAAAGCAGGAGAAACAGATAGGAGATGAGTTCTGAAATAGCAAAGGTTACCTGTGGTGAGAGGTCAACACAACAAAATCCAAAACTGAGTCCTTTTGCTGCTGTGCCTCAGGGAAGGCCACCAGCAGGGCAGTTTGCTTGGCAGCCCCAAGTCCAGCACCTGGGCTTCTCACTCAAACAGCAGCAGTGGCCTGAAAGCCCCTGTCACTGAGGGCTTGCCAAGCTGCAGGACCCTGTTCTAACCTTGACATTAAAATGCATGAACACAGACTTAAATGGCAAAGAGATATCAAGGTGACTGATCAACACTCATTCTTAATGCACATTCCCGAGGAAAAGCAGCTGCACTGGAAGTAATCTCTGAATCACCAAGAAGATGAGCAGTATCTCACTACTACTACTTTAGACAATAAATTACAGTGTAGTAACTTATAAATTGGTAATTTTAAGAGAATAACATTTCCTTTTTCTCTAAAAGGACAGTGTCTAAGAGTCGGAAAGGTGGCATGCTGTTAAAAACTAAAAGTAGTACACTAATTTGTTATGTTCAGAGTTCCTAAACACATTACCACTGCCGTGATATTTGGCATAGCAGCACCATCCAAAGCAGTTTTGAATTAGTAGTACTTCTATGTTTAATAAAAATAACATAAATTCAACATGGAAGGTTACTTCTTCCCAAGGATGCATTCAGCCTTTAAAAGTATTTTAAAAAGTCAGCAGTGGTGCCCACATTACTGGAGTAATTCATAATAATCTGGGTTCTAATGGGTGGGACTGTAAAAAGAAACCATTTCAGAGTATCAGGCTCTTTAAATAACAAGGGAAAAAAGCACTCTGCAAACCCCTGATTTGGAAATCAACCCCACAAATAACATCTAAAGAAATATGTGTACATTTAGGCCGAATACCTAGGGCCATGCTGCCCTAGCTTTAACAAGACCTTAAAAAAAAAAAGTAACATTTTAAAAGAGAGTTTTCTTTGACTGAGTTAACTCTAGCTGACAAAAGAGCAGCAGGAATCTTGTCTTTCTTTCATGTGTATAATTTTAGTACATGTATTGATCACTAAATAATAAATGATGGAAAGCAAAATGTGATTGTGAAAATTTTCACCTTGAGTGAAAATTTCATCAGTATTTCTCTGGAATTCTTCTGCAGTGCAATGTGTAAAAAGCTGTGACCTCTGTATTCATATAAAAAACCCCCCCAAAACAACAACACCTCAACTGCAAAATGAAAACATCCTCAAACTTAACAGAGAGAAAAATTAAACACACATTTGAAAAGAATAGGAAGCATTTTTCATTGTAAAACAAGAATAATACATAACAATATTAAAAAATAAATAATCCTATGTGTGGTTAACTAAAGTGAAACCTGTAAGTAGGGGTCCCTCCTGTTCACACCATGAAACAAGTGGATTAAACAGGTCCATACATAGTAAGTCTTTATGCTATTCTACCCCATAATATGCCCAACCAAGTTCTGTTATCCCTGCTTTTAGAAAGGGCCTGCATACATAATTCTACAAGGAGTCTTATGCTCATTAATTTATGATTTTCAAAAGAACTCTGAATCAGAGAGAATAACTGACCACTAAGCCACAACTCTCTTTTCCAAAAATAGAGACATTTTATTCTGAACCAAAGTTATAAAGTATAAACCAGCTGTTGACTGAAGTGAGCTACCAAGGACTACTGACAAATTCCTGTTTCAAAACACTCAGTAGGGCATCAGCAATGGGAAATGACCTTTATATGACAAAGTCAGAATCCTATTACAATATGACAGAGAAAATTATTCCAGTAGTCTTTCCAAAATATTTTGAAATCCTGCTCAACAGCAGAATAGATCTCTTAGCTACTTTATGGGCAACAAAGGGAAATGCCCTAACTTCTGATTACCTGATTGTACTCAGTGAAAGATTTTGTTTCACTCTTGGCAGCTGCGATGACGTCTTCCAACCCTTGCCTTTTTCTGCTTGAGCAATAGCCACCAGAGGCTGTATGTATAGCCACTATGATGGCTGTATCTGTCTTAGAGGTACCAAGACCATAAATCTTGCTTGACACCCAAGGGCCATAGATCTTGTTCAACACACTAAGAGCTAGTTGAGCATGCGCCAACCGAAATACAGCTGCTATGAAAATATAACCATAAGTCAACCATCTTACTCCATAAATAGTGGAGAGCCCAAGGCCCCTCCAGCAATCCTGCACAGCAGCAGGCTGCATGCCAGGATCTCCCCCTGACTACAGATGTCTCTCAAGGTTACACCTTGAGAATGAGAGATTCTTCACCATAAAAGATTGTTGGTAAGTGATTAATAGTATGCTAAACTTGGAAATCTTAGCTAAGTGACATAAAATATTGATTGTGCACATATAATAATATAAACATGAACTGTTGACCAAGTCTGGGAGTATGTCTGGATCCAGCCATAATTGAACTATCCATCAGAACATTTAGAACACAAGGGGGTCCTTTCTGAAGAATATGACTCAGTGAGAGGGTCTCCTGGCCAGTTTTATCTGACCTCATCATCTATGCTGTAAACAATCAAACATACCTTGCAATCCAATATTGTTAAACTGCTGACGCATTTGCCAAACTTTGTTAAATCGCTGTTTTACATCAATAAACACATTGCTACTCTTTCTTGCAAGTGAAGTGAGTCACTCCACCTGCGACAGCAGTAAGTGGTGAGAGCACAAAAAGCGCCAGCAGCAACACTGTTTATTTGCAATATTGCAGTTTAGAACAAGCCACAGAAGCACAAGGACAGCTATATTTGCACTTGGCTCTGGCAGTTCATCACATGTGAAAAACAGGCCCTACTGTACATAAGGTAATGAGCTAGGTATTTAAATGAGCAGTCTCCCTTTAAATGATTTTTTGAAAACCTGCAGCTTCATCAAAAGAACACAGATTCATGCGAATAAACGATACAGACGAGGCTTTTTTTCATACACACATATTTTGTCAGAAACATATTTTATTATTGTAACCTACATGGCAAAAAAAAAGGATTGCAGCACTGAATCAAGACAGGGCCCATCCAGACTAGTTTCTTTTACAAAATAAGAAATAGACTCAGACTCATCACTCCCTTGATTGGGAAGTGAGGATCTTTGCCCATTACTGTCTCATTATGTCCTAAACTAACCTATGAAATTATAATAATCTGAAGAAGATGAGATGGACCCAAACGTGTCAAAATTTCTTCTGGTCTTCAAAAGAGTATTTAGGGAAAGGACCTGGCAGCCAGGAGGGCCAGCTGTATCCTGGGGGACATCAGGCAAAGTGTCATCAGCTGGCCAAGGGAGCTGGTCAAGGTTCAGCTCCGCACTGAACTCACCTTGAATATTGTGGCAGTATTGGGCACCACAATGTAAAAATTATATCAGATTGTTCAAGTGTGGCCAGAGGAGGGTGACCAAGATGGAGAAAGGCCTTGAGGGCAAGATTTATGAGGCGCATCTGAGGTCACTTGGCTTGTTCAGGCTGGAGAAAAGAAGGCTGAGGGGGGACCCCACAGCAGGGTATACCTTCTTCAGGGGTGCAGTGGAGAGAGAGGTGCTGATCTCCCTTTGGTGACCAGCAGCAGGACAGAAAGAAGAGGAATGAAGCTGCACAGGGGAAGTTCAGGTTTGACATCAGGAAGAGGTTCTTCACTGAGGGGGTAATCAGTCACTAGAACAGGCTCCCCAGGGAAGTGGTCATAGCACCAAACCAGTCAGGAGTCCAAGGAGTGTCTGGATAATGTTCTTGATTATACGGTTTTGTTTTACGTGATCCTGTGAGAAACAGAGGTGAACTCAATGATCCTTATGGGTCCTTTCCAGCTCGAGATATTCTATGATTTTATGATCTTTCTTAGGTTCAAACTTCTTACCTTCAAACTCGACATGCCTAATGTAATGAGATTTCACATCCTTAACTGAAATACCATTCTGCAAACTCACTCCTTAAAGTCTGTCATCAACTGTCTCCTTTTCATAGGAATTCCCTAAATTCTTTCAAGAAAACACTAACAAAACCCATCAGAACCTTCCATCATCATTCTCTTCTTCTTCTACTTAGATAGCTAAGGATTTTAATCTGTTTTTCTCCTTTAACCATTACACTTGACTCACCAGCATACCCTGGAGAAGGGATCATATTCTAGTTCCAAATCAGAGCCTTTTTTCCCCCCCTCAATCTATTCATATGCTTAGGAGTCTAACAATAAATCTTGCCCTTCATGCTTTAAATACTTCGCTGAACCACATTTCTGTTCTTACAGACTTGGCAGTCTTTGCCTCTTTGACATAACAATAACCGGAACATTTTCTTAGCAGCACTAAGCTGAGTAACAACTGATATTTGTTTTGGCACACATAGTAGGGATGAAAGATGAATTTATGTTTTCCACTGCATTATGCTTACAAGTGTATGTGTGAACAGGATAGCTCTGGAGGTCTGCACTACAGTGCAAGGCCAAATATAGGAATTAATACACTTCTTCAGCTTTTTAAAAGAAACCCATGAGTGTTGTAAAGGATGCAAACAGGCAAGAAATCCAAACTTTCTAAGTAGATAGCAATTTCACTTGACATACGAGATAGCTCTTGTGGTATCCAGAAATTTAGACTGTCTTCCATAAGTGAAATAGGTCATTTTCCCAGCTACAGTTAATTATCTTCTTATGCTGGAGGAATGTTATGGAGAATACTTAGTCAATGTTTATAGAAAGTATTTTGAGATCTGGGCAGCTGGAAATCCAGAACTCTATTAACTGAAACTGTTGCTGACATATCAGTAACTTAAAAGGGAAAGTTTCTTGATAAATTAACAAGAAAATGTCAAGTATAAGATTACAAAAAAGATTTATTGCTGGATTGTTATAGCCATTTCTTGTGTTCACACTTAAGAGACTAACAAACTTCAAAAGATCATAGATCTAAAAATATTGTTTGAAGTCTGGAGCAACTTTTATAATCAAGATAACAGCCTCAGTTTATTGAGAAAAATATATAATAGATTACCATACCTGATAATAATCCATATGTGGAAGAAGCAACAAACTCTAGATTGCTCTTTAATGGAACATAAGAGATAATGACAAACTGAGAATAAAAATAAAGAAAAAAATCTTTTCCAAGGCTGAAACAAAATGAAAACTGGAATTTACTAGAGGCTGAATAATGACAAAAAATCCCCATCACTTCAACTTTCTCTTCATATAAACAAATTACCGGGTAAAAGTAACTAGCAGCCTGTTTAACAGAAACAGGGAAAATATGGCAGTGTAGGACTGTCAGACATTACCTGGTCTGATTCCATTCTTCACAGTCAGATCAATTAATTATTGCTTGGCTCTAATATCTGACTACTGGATTTTCCTAAAGACCAAGAAAGACCTGTGAAGATTCTGCAGCCTCGCCAGGTAATTATCTCAATGAATGGCTACCCTTGCCACTAATAAGGTTACTCTGATATGTACCTCAAATGAACTCAATTTTCCTAATTTCCCACACCAGACCTCCATAAGACTATAGCACAGATTATTCCTGTCCCTTGTTTCATAGTCTTTTACCTAACTGAATACTGTTATACTTTCCTGCCTCTCTAAATCAAACAAAACCTATTTTTGAACCAGGTTTTCTGGATGATTCCCATGGACTCATTCTCAACAGACTCCGTCTAGTCTAAGTCTAAAATATCTTTATCAAAGCAAAGTAGAAAGGATCACCTCAGGTAGTTCTTTTTCAGCTTTATACATCCTACTGTATCTGTCCTTTTGTAAGCAGGAGCAATTGCTTTCCTGACTCATGACCAACCAGCTCCAGATAATTTTTCTGCAAAACTGGAAAGCCTGGCTTTTGAATAATAAGATTCCCTTTTCTACTGCCGTCATCTTGTTTTTGATTAAACATTTCTCAATAGGCAAATGAAATGTAGATGGCTATGGAAAAACTAAGCAATTAATATTAACTAAAGCAAGGGTAAAAACTGTGGTTCAGAGAACTGAGACTGTGAAATGGTAGAAGAAAGAAAATTCAGAATTTTCCTAAAGGAAATACAAAATGTAAAGAAAATTATCTGTTAAATGCATGTTGCAAAAATTGCTACTGCTCTAAGAAAAAACATAGTGTATAGAATGATTCCGCAAACTGTTAATACAGAAACAGACAAACAATAATTGGATCAAAAAAGCTCATGAGTAACCAGCACAGTGGGTAAACAGTTTAGTGCTTTAAAATACAGGGCTTGAGATTCAGAGATACAAATTTTATTTTAGGCTTACTGGTACCTTAGTATGCAACTTGGGCAAAGTTAAAACCTCCATGGCTGTCATTTCCTCCCTACATTTTGAATTATGTAACCTTAGCACATTGTTCTTGAGATCAAAGGAGAGAGATTTAGAAAATAGCAGCAGATTTAACTTATCTCCATCATGGCTATGTTTCAGCTCAGTTTGGCTGTTGAATCGTGCAGCTGCTATCCTAAGCACTATTAAAAATCTTGAATTTTAAATGACTGGCTTTGCAAATTCTGCAAATAGCTCACATTGAAACAAAGCATTACCTGTGAGTGGTCATTTTCTTCAAACTTCTCTTCACTCAACAGTAAATACAAAAAGCTCACTTTGTAGTCATATCCCAAAACAGCTGCTCTATTTCTTGCCTCACTGACCACTCTGTCAATTCTTTTTCCTCAAAAAAGCAAACATTTGCCATTTCAGTTTCACAGGGGTCAGATTTCACTGACACAAGAAACACAACTTGCATGAGTGTATTTCACCCAAAATTATGTAGCAAAATGGATGGATATTTCTATACTTTTGAAGTACATTCTCAGCTTTTCAGTCCTGAGCTGCACCTCCTCAGAACTTTTGCAGTGCCAGGGAATCTGGACATCACTTGGCTACACAGAGGCCTGAAACCTACACTGCTGAGCGTACTGCTCCAAGGTCAGTATGACTGGTGCTATCAAGAAAGAGTGCACGTGAATACTTTAAGCATTAAAGAAAGGAGTTTACAGGAGTTTGCTAAGAGGAAAGATGTTGAAATCAGTCAGCCAAGAGCTAAAAGTGCATCTGGGAGGTGCATATGCAGGAAGGGCTGAAGGGCTAAAATTTCTGAATTCCAACCATTCCAGATTCCCAGTCCTGGGCTGTTCCTTGAGTTAGGCATCCAAGCCTCATCGGCTGTTCCTGAGATACTCATGGCTTCAAGTACTACTGGAATATGAGTAAAGGTAGTAATCACATTAAAACCAAACATTTTGTTAGTAGAAAATACTGGTCTTACTTTTCTTCATCAGCAATCACTATTGAGATCTCACGTAAAAGGCAGCAAGAATCAGTAAGATTTACATTTTAGTTGTGGCTTTTCTATTGCCCTCTGTTAGTTTTCTGGGGTGAATTATTTACAAGCTACATATATACTTTATGTATTTTCATATTCTAAATATATTTCTCTTCTGACAATCCTCCACAATTTTGGAAAACAACTACTGTTAATGCTAGAGAGCTGTCTGTTTAATGAAGCCACAGGAGCCATATATGCCATGGCTTTTAATAGCTGTTTTCCAAACTCTAAAAATTGCTTAAGACACATTTCTTGTTGGTTTTAGTCTTCCCTTTTTTCATGCTTTAAAAATTTCTAGTTTGTAAAATCTGAATCTGAAGAATGACTCTACAAGAAAAAAAGGTAACAGGTTAGAAAAAAAATGTTTTAAAAGTCTTAGGTAAAGGCACTAAGCACTTTTTTCATGGCCAAATATTTCATCTGTGGAGATCTCAAATCCAGCTTCTTAATCAATGAAGACTATACATGGCATTATTGGTCTATAAAACCCATGAAAATAAAGACCCAGAAGACATATCCCATGTTACAAATTTTGAACCTCATGCACCAATGACACTTTACAGTCAATTTTGTATTTTTGTTCATTCTATTTTAAAAGCAATCCCCATTTGCTTTATTACTCAAATCAGTAGAGAAAAGAACACAGCTTTAGAATAACTCCCTGCAAGTTCATTACAATAAGACACTTGGGAAATCTGAGCATTTAATCCATAACACTTCCATTCACATTCCCTAAGACTGCCTAATTTTGCACATATGTATAGATTTAAACTGTTGGATTTTTGTGTATGATATGAGTTTGCATCTGTTTCATGTTGTGAGTTCTTGTTACGGTTGTCGTTTACTCTCTCTTAAGTTCTGCTTCTGATTTTCAGGTATATTTGCATCCATGCTGTCTCTTTAGCTTGAAGTCTTTTTGATGCATCTCAGGAAAGGTGCAGAACATGACGCATAGCTGATGAAAAACAGAGTCCAGCTATAAGAGCCTCAGTAACAAAACCTAAGATTTCTTTACATGTGGCTAAATAGGAAAGAGAATGTATCTGTGGCAGGAATTTTTTTAGGGACAGGCTGGTCAGAATTTACACAGGAGTAGGGTGAAGAATTCCTCCAGAGTGTGTTTTACCTGGGCTTGCAAGAGAGAATATGTATCTTGTGCAATTCACATTTTCAGCCAATTACTTCGTCATTGATTTAGGTTTGTTTTCTCTTCTAAAAATATTAAATCAACGATCTTAAATCAGACTCTGGAATTCAAAGAGGCTGATTTTCAGGGGCTGTCAGGAACACCACTGATGGCAAGATTCAGACAGCCTCCAGCCTGTACCAAATATTGAATGAGGAGTATAAATTTACTTATGTATTAACATTATGTCATATAAGTATTTACCAGAAATTCTCTCATATTTGGTTACACAGTACTTGTCAGAAAATCAGGTAAACTTGCTTAGCACTTTGAATAACAAGAAATGGAAAGTGCTTCCTTTTCTCATTTCACTATGCAGACATTGCAAGGGATCCCTGAAAAGATCCCCGTGTGCCAAATCAGATAATCTCTAATGACTTCCTCATGAAACACTTACAACTTAATGGTAAATGATCTCATTAAAAATGAAGGGATTTGCAGTTTTCTTGCATTTCTAAGATATGTTTGCCAATGTGTTTGTAAATTTAATTTCCTTTGTATAACAGTTACTTGCAAGTTATCAAGTACTCACAATTATTTACAACAGGAAAAGAAGGTAAAGCAAGGAAATGTGGGTTTTTCATTTCTCCTTAACCTCAGATTATTTCAGAAGTTTCATCATAATGGACTAATTGATGCTGACAGTAACTGAGTAGGAGATGTCACAGAATGCTCCTGGGCGTTATAACTACTGTCTCCCACAAAGCATGTGCATTTATACAGATGCAAATTATGATTTCTTGTTCTTCTGCTTAATGGTAAGTTTAATGTAGAGTTCATTTATACTTCTAAGACTGAATCCTCATTTTCCATTACTGAATCATTAATTTAATGAAGCTCTAATTTACCTTGTCAGTGTTTAAGAATCTAAGCTAGGAGATCAAGGGTTTAATTTTGCTACAGTGTGAGACTTTGAAAAGATTAGTTACACACAGTTATTTCTGTAAGCAGTTCTGCTCTGGGCACAAATTAAAATAAAGTCAATTTTCTGGAAATAAAACCTGAAAGTGCTTTTAAAAAATAATATACCAAACTCAGAGTGAAAAGTAAAGTTTTACAAAAAATAAGTTTTACTGAAAAGAAAGACTGATTAAAAAAAAAAAAAATGAAAAAAAGAAGGCAGCACACTTCAAACAACTCTCAATTCAACTTGTTGAACGCCGGTGCATGCTACCTTGCCTTGCCAAAAATAATGAATTAGAACAGTGGACATCAGTTAGATTGCCAGGGCAGCATAAATTCTAGAATAGATCACTGTCAGACTGAAAACTCATAACAATTATACTTTTAAAGATAAAAGTATGGTTTCAGCATTTGGTCACAGAGCTGAAAAAATGTATATATAAATGGATTTGTGCCATTTTCAGAATGCTTTGTTTGCTTCTAAAGTACCACTAAGTCTTCAGATCACATGTTAATATCAGAACATTTTGATAATTTTTAGACTAGAAACTTTTGATCAGTCAATGAATTGACCCTTTTATGAAATATAACTTACTTTGGTAGGTGATAACTCAGAGACCTAAGAGAGAAAGAACTGCTTCCAGCATCTTGAGTTGCAATAGCAGTGTGAGAAGGTGAAAGTGCTTTTCACCACAGTGTCTTACTCCAAACTCATTAATTTTGTATGAAAATTATCACATAGAATTAGAATCAAATACTAAAGCAAGATGCAGTTTCCATGCCATGAATCTGCTGGTTTTGAGTAGTATTAGCCTGCTATAGAGAGCCCAGGCAGAGAGATTGAATTATCTATACTCACCTACCTAAGAAAGCCTGTTCACAGAATATTGAAGCAGAATGAGATTTATCCTGTGATAGTTTTTCCTATGAGCAGCAATACATTCCTGTAACCACAGTTGAAGTGAGGTCAGTCAGGAGAAATTAAAAGAATTTCATCCCAACAATGAACTTAATTACTTTGATAATTTACATAGAAAAGCCAATTTCAAGTTAACAACACATCCTGGTTTTTATCCTAAGCATACTACAGGCCCTGTCCATCAGCATGTTGCAGCTGCCACACTGGAATATGTCAAGACTACAGGCTATGTCAAGACTGGCAGGTAGAATATATGTCATGCCCCTCACAGTCCCATCTTTCACAGGGAGCTCATATTCTTGATGAATGGTTCCTAAGCATCTTTCAGCTGCTGGATGAATAGGATGTGGTGAGTAGGGACTACCACACCTCTGATAACTACACCTGTCAATAGTAAAGTAGTGTATCCATAAGGACATACCTGAATGAGCACAGATGGATTCAACTCTGACAGTGCAAGAAAGAGCTCAAATGACACTCACTGTGCATTAGAAAAATTGAGGAAAAGCAAGAATGGGGATCTAAAACAGCCTGGAAAGAGGGTAGAATGAAATATGTGGAGAGAGCTTTAAAAAATATTATTCACTATGTACATTTAGTTCAGAGGGACAAGAATGACTGCACAGGCAGGACAAGACAAAAGCCAAAAAAAGCCTGGTAGGGTAGACATGTCAGTGAGGCAACTGGATGCCATGTACCAAAATTTGCACATCTTGTGCACCATGAGCCAGCAGACAGTCTATGGCAAAAATTTCAAAATAACCAAGAAAAATTCAAAACAGACCAACAAAACTCACAGGACAGCACAGTCTGTACAGATCAACAGCCCATCTCCAGGCTGGCCTGCAGGTCAGCTCTTCCCATGTGGGCAGTGACTCAAGGGCAGCATCATTCAGACAGCATGGGTGGTGTCACTCTGCTACAGAGGCCCAGCTTCTTTTTTAGGTATCCAAAAATTGCTTTGGGGGCATTAGGCAGAACACCGAATGAACTTTGTGTTCCCTTTATGAGTCAACATCTAAGTTATTCTAAGGCAGAGCCCAGGAAACAGAAGGCAATTATGGATCACATCAATTTTCTGCTTACCAAGGGATCTCTGAACAGCACAGATAAAAGATATTGGGGAGCTGTCTAACAGCTGCTCCAGATGGGTCACTGTCCCAATGCTGCCACATGGTCACCAGCCAAAAGAATTCATCCAAGACTCTAGTTTCTTCCCTTTTTGAGGAAGAAAGGAGTGGATTAATGCTGAAACAATCTGAAGATTTCTCTCAAGTATTAAGCAGATGAACAATTGCTTTTGGTCTATCCTAAGTACTTCAGCTCCTTGCTCTTGTTCTTTGTCCTACTACTCCTCTCTTCCTTTCCTTCGTGCTTTCTTCTGACCTTCCACTCTCTTCTGCCTCTCATTTTCCATTACAAATGTGTTCGGTATTCCTAATTTTACAAAATTCTCTGTCCTATTAGCCCAGAACTATCATGAATCTTCCCACAGTCTTCACCTTAAACTCATTGAACACAGTGCATCCACTAACTGATGGTCTCATCTTCCAGTTTATGGGCCTGACTCTGAAGGACGGATCTTTTACACCTCAAGAAATTTCTGACGATCTGTTTTTGGAGGAAACTCAGAATCTGAATTCCACTCTCAGTCTCCTTCACTTACTCTTCTGATTGAACTCCCCGAATCTAAGGGTTTTTTTGTGTTGTCTTCCATGGAGATCCTCACTTCTACAATCACAGTGCTCCTTCCTTTTTCCTTATCTTTTGGAAATCTCACACAGAAACACTAACTTTGCTTATTTGTAAAATTCTCTGACTAAAGATACTACCTCTTACTCCAAATGAATTTGTCTTGTCATACTGAAAAATACAGCTGGGAATATGTTTAAAAGAACTATAAACTCAGATTCACAGAACTGAGATATAAAAAAAGTCTGCAAAAAATCTTTTTTCTTCCTCCTGAACTTAGAGCTGATTTCAATATTATATAAAAAAGGCAATTATTTCTTTAAAGACATTTTATATATAAAATTTGACCTAAGTCTAATTTTCAAAGGTTAAAGCACAGTTGAAAGAAAATATTTAAACACCAAAGCAAATGTAAATTAAACACCCCACCTTCTTCAGGTGTTTCAAGTAATTAAAAGTATTTTTAAAGTGAATTCTTGCCAGAAAATTACTTGAACAGTTTTTGAAGCTACACAAAGCAGAAAATCTTCAAGTCAAGATTTCATAAGGCACTGATATAATTTCTAGAAAAAGATTTCATATAGCTGAGTTCCATTTTTGGCTTTTTATTGGCATGTCAACAAAAAGGAACATCAAGGCAAATTTGGTGGGCATCTTATTAGGAACGTTATCCATTTGAAGTGCATCTATCTGATATAAAGAGTTCTGTTTTGAAAGTTACTTTTTGCTTTTATTTGATGCCAAAATAATAGTAAATCAGGGCAATCAGAAAGCATTTCACCACCATTGTTTATAATTTGGTAAACACAAACAGCTAATGCTGCTAAATGATAGGAGCCTTCTCCACACTAAGAACAAAATCACACTGGCTTCTAATTAATCGAAACAGTTACTGTGCTGTTAACTGAACTGAGTTATAGACATCTTCTATAATGCATTTATATAAATGCAAATATGCATTTATGAAAATAAAAAGGCAATTTCCTGGTTTTCATAGTAATTTGTGTTTATTATTAGAATGACTGATGTATTTTTTCCTCTGAGATTAATATGTTTCCATGTTAATGTTCAAATGCTTAGGCAGAGGTAAATTTCTGTAGAGTAACATTTTAATATGGATTTTCTTTATAAAGAAAAGAAGAGCAGGTACTGAACAAAGTAGAGTCAGTGAAGTGTGATAGACAGAAACAATACATTAAGAATCACAGAACTTTTCACATATTTGTGACGGATACAGGCACTAGCATCTTGGAAATCCCACCTCCCACACATACATATCACAGCCATGTGATGTGATCTAGTAGTACAAATGTCACAGGGCAGAGTTAAGTACTAGGAATGTCTTTTAACTGGCAAGAGAGAGTAACCCAAATACCATTCACTTCAGCTGCAGAATAGTGATTTTGACATTACTCGTACAACTTACCTCATTTTTAGACAGAGAAAATAAACTAGTAGAGCTATCCATTTAGCCAGAAGTTCAGTCACTTACCAACTAAATTATTCTGTTTTCTTAGCTCAGAATTCCTTAATCAAAAACTAATTGTCTCCATATGCCATTTTGTTAAACACCCTTGGAAGAAACAAGCCCCTAGAAGCAGCATGATCTGCCTAAAGTAACTATACAGCAAGTATAGAATATATACAACAGGAATAGGGCTTCCTGGGAATAGGTGCATCTTAGTCCTGCTGAAAGCAACAACATGAACAACACCTGAATATGTAAAATAAAATGTTGAAATGAAAGATATTAAGACTTCATTTTTAAATAACACTTATTTCCTTCTACGCACTATTTGAAACCTTTAGAGTGTGATATTTTCCTCTCCTGGTTCTCCAAAATGTGTTCGCAGGTTTCTCTGGGGTCCTCTGGTACATAAAGGCAGAGAATGCATTAGTTGAGGTTATTCTGGAGTAGGATTCTACTCTTTACAAGCAAAAAGGAGAAACATCTCTTATACAGCAAAGAAGATCAAATATAAAATGCTCTTCACGTTTCCAGTGCTTACTAGCTAATTATGCATATGTGTAACATATGCATGGTTCCCAACATGGAAAACCAGTGCCTGCTTATGTATCAGTTATATGGAGAGATGGACTCAGTCCTTAGCTACAAACCTGTGTAGTGAGAAGCACTGTGATCTCAAAGACATTGCAATACAGGCATGCTCCCTCATGCCACTTTTATTGCCCTGGGCTGCTGAGAACAGTGGTCTGTAAAACACCACTGCAGCCTATTAGACAGATGGCTTGTTGTTCTCTCTGAGCTCGCTGGGCAGAAAATTAGTGAATTGTAAATTCGTAACGAAAAGCTGAAACCTCTGTTTCCCACAATTCTCTTGCATGATTTACAACAATCATGATAATTTAAAATTGGCAACCGTAGACCAGAAGCTTGACTACTATTGTTTTAGTAACACCATCAAATTACCCATTTTGGGCTTTTACAATTAACTTGTTACATGCATATGTTATCACTTCCTAAACAGTAATATTACCAGATGAAAAAATTCAGCAGGGAATAGCAAATGGAATAATATTCTGAATATAATTCTTAATCTGAGTCCCAGTGAGAAATCCTTTATCATAATGTATTTTTTATGCAGAAATATAATTTTAGAAACTTTTATGACAGTCTGTTCTTTTCCATTTCAGTCCTAGAGAAAGAATTAAGGAAGCTTTTTTTAAAAAAACATATAAAATTCCTGAACACTAAGATAATTGTGTGGATGTTTAAGTAATCCCTCAGGCCCTTAAAACTTTAATTAAGACTCTAAGCTACAAAGATACCTACTGCCAAAGTTAACACTAGCCAGATACCTGCTTCTTTCCCAAGTTAGGATTGTGAATTATGGCAAGATCCCTTTGTAAGCATGTATGTTGAATCAGACAGGAGTGTAAAAGGTCATTATTTTCTTAAACTCACTTTCGTGATGACATTTGTCATCAACATTAATAGGCTATTTCCTCATGACTTACATGCAGTTGTGAAGCACACAGAATATTACAATAAACATCACTGCACTCCTGTCCACTGTGGTATTGCACAGAGCAAGAGAGATGCAGAAGAAAGCTTTCTTTATACATCACCTTGAGAAAAAAATAATGCATCACACCAAGTGGGCACGCTAGCAATATTTGCTCTGTAAAATAACTTTTAAGAAAGAAGTGGGATTACCTGACACTTTTACTAAGAAATTTCTATGTTGAACCACAGATCTAAAAATTTCTGTGAAGAAAGTTGATGGTTCATACTAGACAGATCCTTCCCAATCTAAGCAAGGGGAATCCTATACTGGCATTGCAACACTGGCAGACATCAGCTGTGTTTACTGTCTCCTGCCTAGCTGTGGGTGAAAAACAAACTGAATGTTTTACGCAGATCCTCCCTTGCTGCTCAAATCCTGCCTTCACAATCAGGTTTGTTTTACTATGTTCTGACCCTGGAGAGTTACAAACCCCTTGGAGGTATATTTCCTACTTGTTTACTCTTGTGCTTGAGATTTCATCCAGCAATCTTTGTGGCTTGCTCTTGTTAAGTCCAGGTTACATCCACCTACAGTGTTAAGGGAACGGCCTAGAACAACAAACCTTCTGCAAATGAGGTTGTGGAAATATGCCTTGAAGACATAAGATTTTGCAAACAGAATCACTCTTAGCTACACTTAAATGCAGCAGTGACTGTATTTCTTGAAAATTTGCTCCAATCAAACAAATTATGAGCATTTAAGAGCAGTTATTTCACTGCTGTGGGAAGACACCAACACCGAAGTGAGTGGTACCAGCCTCTTCAACCACCTTTCTTGGTGCTGGCAGCTGTGTGAGCATGAGGGTCTGTTTTACTATGAAAATCAAATAGGTGCTTGAAACCACCACTGTCAGAAACACAGTGATAATTTAAAGAGCTTTGTTATCTTTGAAAGCACCAAGATATACTGACTTTGGCTTGAAGTGTATGAGAAACCTGAAATGGCTGGGTTTACACTAGAGAGCAAATGTGTTGTGATCAGATCCCTACTCAGCTGAAATTATAGTGGAGATATGCAACATCATAGAAACCAAGACAGCTTTGCTACTATAGCCTTCAAACAAAAAAATTAAGAACTCAAGTGAATTTCCCTTATTTTCTCTAAGGTTTAAATATATGAATGCTTAAAGAGTTTACATGAATGCTAAGTTTAAATAAGCCAAGTCAATATGGGAAAAGAACAATACTTCCACCATTCAGAAAAAGGTGTAGTGGTGAAGTCTTTGCCTTTTCTTAACAAAAGATGAACAGAGCACTTCTGCTTCAGGGTTTTTTTCTGTGCTTCTATATCTGTCATATTTTATTCTGACTGAGAATATCAGGGATCCACAATCTCCTAGATGGTGTTTGGCAAAAAAAAAGGGTCTATAATATTAAAAAAGAGAAAGTCTCACAATTGCATGCATTATACAACTTAAGACAAAGCTCGAGAGCCTGCTAAAGAATAAACAAACATTTTTAGGCTTCTGGAGACAAACGTTTCATGCCCACAGAACAATCAGTGGTTTTCCACAGTAACACTTGCAATTCTTGGGCTTCTTCATTCTATCCCAAATCTTGAAGAACCTCGTGGTGTTTGCTTTTTGTGAAGATCATATATTTCAGGTATTTCAAGAGCATATGAAAAACATTCCACAAAGTTACGTACTATTATCCTTCAGTTTAATATCAGCCACAGTTATCTTCAGGTGTATTCTCTTTTCTCAAAAAATCTTGGTATTTAAATATTATATTAATACAAATAATTTCTTTTATTTACATAGTCCTTTCCATTTAGGCCATACTGATTTGAAAGCAAATTACTTGTCAGTTGCCAGCTTTAGAAAGGAAACACAGAACAATGCAAATTACTTTGCAATTCAGCCAAGCTAAGAAGAATTGCTCTTTAACTAAGGGTCAGCAGTAGGAATACACAGGTTATATTTGCCTTCTGTGCAACTTGAACTTTCTTACTGAAAGGCAGAGATCTTTTATCATCTCTAAAGACTGGGCTTGTGGTAACCAAATAGCTCCAACAAGAACTACACGGTTTCTTTATTATTCCTCCAACCTCCAAATTATTTAGGAGCACATTTCAGTACCTGCACCACCCACACGAGGGAAGAGTGACCTGTCTTCTCTCTAGACTACACTGTGGGACAGTTGTTGGCAGCTCTGGACAGCATGTAAAGGTGGCACTTCCATCAAGTGTCAGAGGAGGCATCAAGAGCCTACCAGCTTCCATAGAAGCAGGCTACACACAGTGTATAGGAATTCTGCATAATTTTCCAAGGGATTTGCATAGATATGCTGAAAAAAACTGGATTGATTTCTGCTATTTTCCCACTGCAAATTCATGCTTCTGAATACAGCTCACAATGCAGCCACGATGTTTTAAGTAGCACCCTAATAAGTTGAACATATCTCAAAGTTTTGGTGGGTTTTGTTTTGTTTGTTTTTGGTGTTGGGTTTTTTGGTTGCTTGGTTTGTGGGTTTGTTTGTTTTTTAATTTAGGTACTACTTATGCATATTCTAGTAGTAATAGTGGTAATTGATACATGTACATAAAAGCAGCTACAGACCCAAAAGCTCATGTTCTGAAACTCTGGACCATTAAAGCCAAGCTTCTGTGGTTTTAGTTTGGATGTTATTTTATTTTTAATATAAGATGGACCACCGTGAAGCTTCTGAGGAGACTGCTATGCATTTATAAGCTTTTGAATTCAACTCTAGCTACTTATAGACAGTATTTCCCGGTGACACAGTGCTGGCAATCAAAAGCTGAGCTGATGCAAGCACCAGGTATTCTGATTTGAACACATTACTGCACTGAATGCCAAAACCACAGGACAGCACTGAAGTGTGCACACACAGTTTAAAGTGTCTTGATGTTAAATATGAGGTTCTGGGAAAACAGACCTTGCTAAGACTAAATTGTAACATTTAGAGATTAATTATGTTATTGAGATTTCCTAGTGGTTTGATACTACCAGAAACCAATTATACAATATAATAACCACAAGAAAAGAAAAAGAGAAACCTTTGGTGATGTCTCTGTTGAAAAGCCATTAAAAACAGTTTCATGTAATTATGAAATTGAAATTCAAATGCTGTTCTTTCTTTTCAAACTAGGTCACCACTGAGCCAAGGCTTTCCTCCTGTTCAAAATCCTTGGCCAATTTGACCTTACCATCTATCAGGACATTCCTGCCTCCATCACAGGAATTCATGATGATTGCTGTTTCCTACTGAAAAAAGCATCTGAAAACTGTCCAGGTCTTGATCACCAGCTTGCTGAAGCCATATCGAAAGGGAGAAGAGGAGCAAAAGGACTAGTATCACATTTACCCATCTGGGCTGGGCCTAACCTAAGTCTGGTCTAAACAAAACATGGGAATATTCTCAGGCACATTGTCCTTGCAAGAGCATTTATCCATTTCCCATGAAATCTGGTTATCTCTAGAGCTAAACTGTTACCATGATCCCTGGCAAGCTTGGGTCAAGTACCACAGTTGAAAACAATTCTTAAGCGTGTTTTAAGAACAAAACATGCTGATAGTAAAGAGGTGGGCCATGCTGCAGCAGCTGGTCCCAGTCCCAAGCATGCTTAAGGTACCAAACCATAGCTCCCAGGCAGCTCCCACACGTTGGAGACACCAGTCTCAGAGGGATGCTGCAATGCCATTTTTAAGGGGCTGTGGTACAACAGCAGGAGTGTTACAGCTGTGCTTTGTCACTTCCTGACCTTGTAATACCCCTGCTGGCTCCCCCAAAATGCATCAGTCAAGGAGGCCCCCATGCAGAAAGGACAGAAGGATGAAAGTTAAGAGCTAGTGTTCAGCAAAAGCACTTATTGAAAATACTCCTGACATGGCAAGATGCACAACTGGAAAGTACTACCTGGCCCTGCTTCACATCAGCACAGTCCCATGGTGCTGTCAAGAGGGGATCCTAGTGAAGTGATGGGGAACTGACAAGTGGAAGAGACAAAAATAATTTTTAACATCCTGAGAAAAAATGCAAGTCTTTCTGAGGTTTCGAATACAGCCAATCATACCAGCTGTCAAGTCACTTTCAGCAGAGGTGCAGTCTCATTAATAAACAGAAGCTATTAACAAAGACCAAAGCTCTGGAGATCCATAATAGGCCATATTGGGAATGACACAAAACAGAATATGCAGATGCAAAATTCTGAGAATGAAAAATAAAAAGACCTTTTAACTGTCTACTGTATGCCTAAGCTCAAAACTCTCTTTACCATACTACTGGATGATCAAAAAAGCTGCAAAACATTTACCATTTTCTATCATGTTTGAGGTATTTTTCTGTAAAGGAGGGGATTTTTAACTAATCACATTTCTCACTAAATATGTTATAGATGAATAAGCTATTCTGTAATAACATCTGGGAAAGAGATGCTTAGTAATGGTTATTTTTAGAGACCAATGGGAAAATAATGTTGTGAATTTGTTCTACTGGTTTTATGACTACACATGCCAGGACAGGACATCTATACTATATTGATGCTTAATTTTTAATGGACTGGCTGTGGGTAGAACTATTTTGTTGTACTCCTTGTCCCTTAGAATATTTACAACTGCATCATCTATCCAATGGTTGGAATAATCACTTGTAAAGCACACATTGAGCTGTAAATTGTGAACCATTATGATCCCATGTCCATTTTGGATCCAGGACTGACAAATTATGTCAACTAGCTGATAAATGCGTCACAAAAAATTCAGAATAAAACTGCCCAGCCAAAATAAAGATGATGATGAAGAGTGAACAAGGGTGTAAATCAGCCTCCAGCACAAATGACTCCTTAATATCAGAAACTAGTTCACAAAAAAATGTTACTTAAACTTAAGTTACCTCAACTAAAATATCCTGCTAAATTTTATAGCTATTTTTCCTAATTTTCCATAGTGTATTTGTCAGCCTTGTTGGTGTAGTGTGAGATAAAACTGTTACATTCATTCTAAAAATTAGTCTAAAATGCAATCAAAAGCAGATAGCAAGAAACACACCACAATAATGAGAGAATAATAATTATTTATTCATTAAATATTTACTAAAAATCAGCAATTAATTCTTTATGCATTCTTTTAGGGATTACAATTTTTCAGGTCATTTGTAGCAAACCTTCCCTTCCACTAAGCATTTGTACATCATTTAGTGCAAATGGTATAAAATTATAACTAAATCACTTTTAAAATAAAAATATATAAAGGGAAAAGAAAGAGAGGTATCCCTTCAAAAGCTGATTACTTTCCAATCATTAAGTACTTCAGCACTAAGAGTCCAACTACTGAAATGTACACAAAGGGAGATAGGGAACAGAAAAACGTGATGTGAATGTCACCACTGGATGATTTATGACAAGCATTATCCATTCTCTGGTAATGGCAATAAAATCCAATTTCTGACTTCTAAGGGAACACTAAAGGTAAGAAGGATGAAAGTACAACTCCCATCTCTCTTGTAGACAGCGGAAGAGCTGGCCAAGGTCTGTACCACGGGACAAGGGTTCAAAACTTGATGTCTGTATGGTACATGCAAACATAAAGAAATAATAACACATAGAAGAGAGAGGAGGATGCCATCTCAGCCTTGGAACTAAACCTAATTTTCTGCACAGATAAATAAACAATAATTAGTTTATAAAAACCTGATGATACAAGAGAGTAGGCAACTTCTATGTCTTTATTTCTGGATGGCCTTTAGTCATCCTGGATATAAAATTATATTTATTTAAGACCCATAAAACCATAATTCCTGAGGCCATAATCACATGTAAAATCAAAACGAACAAATGCTTTACAAGTAAAAAGGCAGACAAGAGTTTTGAGACTTTAATATCATTTACTCCATCAAATATGAAAAACAATTATCAGAAAACTGAGATCAAATTAATGTCAGGGGGGTTTTGTTGTTTTTTTAGTGTTTTTTTCTTTGTTTGTTTTTTAAACTAAACTGACTGCAGCAATCAATAAATAAGTTTCAAAGAGCTCTTTCAGTAAAGGCCAAGCCTAGCCAGCAGGTATTACATTAACTGTCATTATCAATTAGGACTCACCGGGAACAGACATTATTTACAAAGCAAGAGTTCTGGGAATCCACTCGTGTTAAAAGAACCTCTGTATTGCTCCAGAGAGACGTTAGCAAAGCTAAGTGCTGCTTCATTAAGTGCAGTGAACACACTTCTTAATGGAGAGCAACTTTAATAGTCAGAGAGAGTGCATCTTTACCATCCTGTGTGGGATAAATATATTCACATTAGGAATTTCAGAAATAAGAGAAAACATTGTTCATTTTTCTTCTATTTTTTTTATCCCTTAGAAAAAGGCAGGATGTCATAAATAATTAGTGTGAACTAGACAAACACTCTTCACAGTTACTAAGTAGTGTAAAACTAGACAAACACTCTTCACAGTTACTAAGTAGTGCAAACTAGACAAACATGCTTCACAGCAGTAAATTCTGTCAGCCTTTAGCAGGTATAAATATAGTAAAGGAAGGATGTTAAAAAGGGCAGAATATTTCACCTGAGAGCTATCTTCTCAATCCCACTCAGGCAGATGCCAATCACTCCAGTTTATGATAGAAATAACCAAACACGGGAAATAAAAGAAGACAAGTATTTCTGAATTTTGTGAATTTTGAATAAGTGCTTCCCCTCCCATCTCTAAATGCCTCTTCCAATAGATACAAACATCAGAAACACATTTATTAAGCCATCTGCACTTTTGAAAAGGTTGCTCTTTTGATATTTTGATGATTAAAAAGCATGCAAGTTACACAAACACAGATATATCACTGTAGCTACATTTGACTTGAACACACAGAGGGAACCTATTAGTTAATGGTGCTGATGGTCAGCACAGTAACACATCAAACCTCTATTTTGGGTAATAAAGACTTGAAGGATTTGGCTTTGGGTGCAACAGTATAAGCCGTAGGTGGCGAGGAGATAAACAGCATTGTTCCCTGTAAGAGGAGAATGCTCTGGAAAGCTTTTAGCATTTGCGCTAGGACACTGAAACAAACATACAAATGAATATATCAGTCTCTTTAAAGAGTAAAACATCTTAGGTAGAACAATTCAAAAGATAAAGAGTCCTCTACTGCAATCAATTAAACATAATTGTCCAGCTTTCAACAGAGGCCATTTGTCACCATCCTATAAATGATGCCTATAAATAGCAAAGGCCAAAACTTTACCAGCTTGGTGTTCACCTATCTCCTAATGATAAGTGGCATTAAGGGTTGGGGTGGCAAGATAATTTCTTCACTTTTAAAAGCAGCTTCATGCTGAAACACTCTGAAATTCCTGTACTTTGGAACAGTTTGGGTAACATTAACTAGGAGCACACACTACTGAAATAACAATTTAACTAAGAGAATTCCAACAAGTAAATGCAACTGCTGCTTATTTTAACAATAAAAGTAATCTTTTATATATAAAACAAATATAGTTTGTCCTACACAGTAGTTTTACTCTAAGAAATTCCTGCCCCTTCCTTGCATTTGAAACAGTCTGTCCAACATTTCCCTTCTAAAACTTGCTTTGCTGCTCTTCCTCCGCACTGATCACAAATGAAATAAGCATTTTTCAGAGAAATCCACATGTTCTCATTCTGCATCAGAGATTTTAACACTGGCTTATGCTTAGAAATGTCACTTCAGGATCAGGACCTAAGAAGTGTCCACCTTGAGAAGTCAACTAATATACAACATGTATTAATCTGTAAATAAGTTAGCTCACAGGTTGAGAAAGAAGATGTAGAAAAAGATGCTGTTTCTTCTGTCTTTGTTTTAAATAGTCGAGGCATTCATACACTAAAGACAGTGAATGGGATTGTATAAAGAAGTTACTTGACTTGCCAAGTTTACCACAGGCATTCGACATTCACGATGTTGGCTTACAGTCATGCTTAAAAACGAGCTTTCTTATTTCTTCTGGGGCCTCAGCCTTTAAGAGTCACATTTGCAAAATTCTGTAGGCAACACAGAAAGCTAAAAAAATTTATTAAAAGCAAGGGAAAGGCATTCTGCATCTCTTTAAAAGCTTCAGACATTCTATGTGCAAGATCAAATCTCCAGTGAGGTGTTAAATGGGCGTAGGGGTAAACAGAGTAAAAAAAATAGAATTAACCCTGTTATACACATTTATCTCTTTTCAACACCTCCCTGACCCCAAATCATGGCATTGTCAAGAAATAAGCAGGGCCAATGAAAAAGCGGAGGCTTTCAGCATTAGTGAATTTCACAGTATTCAAGTGGACAGTGCCCTTTTCAAAAAACAACCCTTTTATTACAGTCAACCAGCTTTAGAAGAAGCTTGTGCTTATAATCTCTCAAAGAGCCACCAGGCTTCCCTGAACTAGTTGAACATAAAGGGTAACACTGTTTTTGTGTACACTCTTCCCCCCTGCCTGGTTTGCAAATTTTTATTTAAATACAAATAGCATTAACTTTCTCCATGTGATTCATTTAGCAGGTTAAAAATTTCACGGGAATATATAGTATTCATCTAAGTAGCCAAGGTGAGGAGTAATTTCATCTGAGTTGTCATAGTGAAAATGGAATGCAAAGTAATTAAAGCTGTACAAAGAAAAAACACTATTTCTCAATACTGAAGAGCCCCGTCTTCAAAGTATCTGTAAACCAGTCCTTATTATGCAGCACTACCTTCTGCCCTTCCCATCCCAATAAACCAAAGAAAATTACAATTAAGAGATAATCCATCTTTTGGATTAAGACTAGCAAGCAGGCTGCTCAATGAGAACTCACCTTTCAACACGCATACAGCCATATTCAGCTTCAAAAGAAAAAAGCATCTGGAATAACCAGGAGACAGGCGGTAGGACAAGGGGAGCAACCTGTGCCCAAGGTGAGTCAGTAAATGTCAGCAGACGATTCATGGCAAGTCTTACTGCTGTAGCCTCTCCCAGCTACCACCCCTTCCCACTTGCCCCATAGGCAGAACACCCAGATGAAAACCACACCCAAGTCCTACCTGCCAGTCTCCATCTCTAGATATGCACCCCTCGCATTTATTGTCTCATTATATGGTAATTTGAACATTTCCATCCACAGCGCTAAAAAATGCAAAATGTAACATGCAAAATGTCCACTAATTCTCCCACCAGGCACTCTCACAGCAAGAGAGAACCATCACCCTCTGCACAATTTGGAAACTGTGCTCACATTCGATTTTCCAGGAATGAGCCCTCTGACAGAATAAACAGAAAATGTGTAAAGGGATCATTTAGAAGTTTAAGGGCAAAACTGTGCTGTGTGAGAGCAACAGCTCTGTGTACCCAAAAATCAACAACCAGATTCCAAGTATTTTGGCATATGAAATCAGTATTTCTTTTGTTAACAAAGTTTATAAACCTGAGTTGACGCCAGACAGAAAGGGAACATTCTCATTTTGCAATAAACCTCAGGGAGAGCAAAAACTCTTAGCCAGGCTCTCTCTCTAGCTTAGGAGAACCAGCTTGCCAGCTTAGGAGCAGTATTTGGGAAGTTTTGTAAGTAGCAGTTAGGACCAAAGGGGAAGCTCTGCTGTCAGACACTTAGCTTGATCATTGCAGTTACCACCTTAAGCCATGAAAAAAAGCAGAGCCAAAACCTTTTCTGACTGAAAACCAAACAGGACTTTGAGCGTTGTCTCTGACAGGGGACAATGCCAGAAGCAGGTCACCAATGCCATGCCTATGTAGCGTGGGACCTGTCCAGATCCACAGCAAAACCTATTATGCCCGCCCCAATCAGGAAATAAAGATGGATTTTGTGTGTTTCACTGAAGTATTTATTTTTCAGTCTCAAGCTTCTTCTATACACATTTATTTTGGGCAGTGTTTAAAGAAAAAAAACCTAACCAGAACCCACCCTCCAAACAAGCAGAAAATACCAAAAAAAAAAGTGATCACATCTAGGGATTTCCCACAATTCAATACAGTTTTCTCATTGCTGTAAGAGTGTCATATTCTGCCACTGACCAATATACATACAAAGCAGCAAAACAGTTACTTACCAGTGTAAGGAGTTAAACGCTAAGCAGCTCTTTTTGCAGGGGAAAAGGAGAAAAACAAAATAAGTGGAAATCACAGGAAAAAAAGTCAATCAGAAAATGCCATTGTCTCACAGGCACCTTAGCACAGTCATGGGCAGCACACGTTAAGAGGTCTTCTCCTTTCTAGTACTGCTACCAAACAAAAGAGTGTGCCAAAGAGGGCAACAAAGAGACGAAGTTCAGAACACCTGGCCAGTGGAGAGAGGTTCAGAGAGTGGTAGTTGGTTTGCAGAGAGGACATGAGACTTTTGAGAGAGCAAGGAGAAGGGAGGCCAGCACAAAACCTTACAGCCTGGAGGCCACACTGTCTGTGGTGAAGAAGGGTTTTTTTCAGTAACTTTCCAGCTAGATAATTAAGAAAGCAAAACAAGCCTGCAGCAGGCCTGTGGAGCTCACTCAGTGGGCTGAGGGGCTCTGCTGACCCGTTCACACGAGAGGTGACAGTTTACCTGCCCACACCCTTCAAGGACAGAGAGGTGCATCCACTCAGTGCTCCCCATGGAATCAGCAGCAGCAGCATTATGACCGTCATAATCCTTATCCAAGATTATTATCTTGCCCAATCAATACTGCAGTGGTTAGTAAAATTCTATCTGCTTCGAGGCATTTTAATATCTTCATAAACATCATAAAAACACTGGCTTCTCTATTAAAGAAAACTGACAGCAGTTAGCCTAACAGCAAAAACCAGTTCAGTAACGGGTCCTTCTGTTTCCAATTCAGTTGGCTCCATTCATATCAATATATAGGAAAACTGACATTTTTATTTCTAGTGAATTTGCACAGTTTTATGCAATATAAAATAAAAAAATTCTTTTTTTTTTTTTTTTATTTGTAGGAATGCACTCGAAATTATTTGAATTATTTATTTGAATTTATTTGAGGTTGCTTTTGTTTAGCTGTTTTTAACTGATTAAAATCATTCTTTGGACTGAAAAAACGAACTTTTATTTAAAATGTGTTTAGCCAGGATTTAGGAGTTATACAATTCCAGCTATGCCTGAGAGATGAAACTATTAATCTAATTCAACCCAAAAGTAGGAATAGGCTTGGTTTCTTGAAAGCTTTTGTTTTTACAGAAAAATTACTATTTTACTTCATCCAGTCAGAGTCAAGCTTATAATGAAAAGCTTATACAGTTCATTGCACAGAAGAGACTAATTATCTTCACTCTAAATTAAATATTCAAGGATTCCTGCACTGTCATATTTCATCAGGCTCTATTCAAAATTCCCTTAAAACCTCAGATTCCAGAGAAATATTTTCCTACAGCTATTTTACCAAGGCACAAAATGCAACTAATACTGGAGATCATGAGATTCCAGTAGACATACAGTCAACAACAACAAAAAAAGCACAAATAATCACCATGTAGCACCGCAGGTATCTTCACATTTGTTTAGCATGAATAAATTATTGTCACCTGAAGCAAAATCTTTGCTCCTGGTTATCAGAGCAGATGGCACATACCAGAAGAGTTCAGCACATACCACTGGAAAGCAGGCTGAGGTGGACTTAGGCTTCTCGTAATCTGTTGAGTCTTTAAAGAAAGGAATAATTCAGGTATCTAGTATGTAATACTTAATATTACATCTTGTGAGTATTCTTCAGCAACTTTAACAAATTTTGGAGACCACCCACACAGACAAGCTACTATTAGGTCACTTTTCCCATGGGCTGCTACAGCTGAATCCTGCCCACCCTGCCTGCCCCAAATTTGTGTTTGATTCCAATGCCCTGGCTGCAGACCTCTCTGACTCCTTGTCCCTGGGATATGCAGGCTGCTGGATATACTTGGGCCATGTTGCAGGTGACAGAGGGCAGATGCCAATGTTCCCAGCTGCCAGGGCTCCAGCTGCCTCTTTTAGCTGCAGCACCTGGTATGGAGGGCTGTCAAAAGGCAACCTTGTGCCAGCCAAAACCAACCTGCCTGTGGGCTGCTGCCAAAAGAACTTGACTCACCCTCCCTGATGACAGGGCAGCCCCCCTCTGCAGGCTTCCCATCTCTCCTGGTACCAGGCAGTTGTGGGACGAGTTGTATCAGCCCACTGAAAACCAAGCTCCCAACCAGAGGTGCAGCTCATGCACCCTATGCCAGCGTACACCTCAGCCTTCACAGCAGAGAAAAGGGAGCCTCCCTAATTAATCAGTCGTGGCTTTAATTTCCAGAGACAGCTTTTGAATGTATTTCACATCGGAATCTATCCTGAGCAGCCTGTGTATTGACACACACTCCACAGAGCTGCGTCACTCTTAATTGCAGTGACTCTGAAGATTTACCTTCAGATTGAGGAACTGCATCTATTTTGGGAGATAATAGGCTTCCAATACTCCAGCACATTGCCAGAGTAGTCAAGTTCTCTACTGACAATCACACAAGAACAAAATCCAAAGAAACAAAGAAAATGCCAGCTGGGAAATGCCTTTTTTTTTTTCTGATGCAGTTTCTTTTTACCACCAGCCTCAGGAGAGTTATTGTATCTTGCTGGTAGCACATCTCAAGGGTCAGAACTGCAAATCTGCTTCTCTGTACATGGACATTTATGAATTCGTGTGTATAAAATCTGATACGTAAATACCATGTTTTCCTTTGGTAAAACATGCTGTTGTATACAGAATACCTGCAGGGAAAAATCACATACTTACATGCTTTGAAAATAACCAAATATGCTTGATGATTAATTTCCAGTTATGAAATGTAACAGTCATTCCTTTAAGACAAAATGCTTACTGATAAGAAGAGACAAAGCAAGTTGCTCTATCAGAAAGGAACAATTTATTATGTACACACATTTATTTCTCCCAGCAGTTTTCCACCTCACAGAATCATAGAATGGTTTGGGTTGCAAGACCTTACAGACCATCTAGGTACGACCCCTGCCATGGGCAGGGACATTTTTCACTAGAGCAGGTTGCTCCAAGCCTCATCCAGCCTGGCCCTGAATATTCCCAGGGATACGTCACTCACCACTTTTCTGGACAACCTGTTCCAGTGCCTCACCACACTCAGAGTAAAGAATTTCTTCCCAATATCTAATCTAGACTGACCCTCTTTCAGTTTAAAGTCATTCCCCTTTGTCTAGTGCTTGCCCTTGTAAAAAGTCTCTCTCTGGCTTTCTTGAAGAATATTTTTGGAGAGGTTTTTTGTTTGGTTTCTTTTTTTTGTGAGTGAGTGTTTGGTTTGTTTTTGTTGTTTGCTTTTTTTTTGTTTTGTTTTGTTAGCCTAGTTATGGAGGCTGTGTGTTTAAAAAAAAAAATAATCAAATGCATTTTCCCGTCTAAAAACACCCAGGAACATGCCAGAAAGTAATTAGGAATGACAAGCATATAATGACATGCAAGCTGTAAGTATTCAGTTTTTAGTCTGGAAAATAAAACACTTAATGGATATGGAATGCTTTTGCTCCAGCTCTTTTATGCATAGCTGGCATGACTGATCTGAAAAATAAGAGACCATGTGCCAGTATACTTTTCAAGCATAGTTCAGACAGCAGAGAAATTCAATCAGAGGAAAGAAAATCAAACTAACCATACCAGGTGACTGAATTAACTTTGCAGAGCAAAAAGGAGTGTATCCAAAGGCCTGTGGGGAAGTCTCCACAAAGACACTGGTTTGCACTTGAAGCCTGCCAAACTCCTATTTTTGATAAAGAGTGAGCTTTTAGGCATTCTGAGATTGGTGAAATAGTGGTTGTTACCTGCAGAGAGGTCATCATGTGGCAGAGATCAGAGTTACAAATTAAAATTATCAAAAAGGATACCTACTGGTGTTTGTTTACTTTTTTTCTGGATTTATGAAAATATCTTTTAAATGAATTGGACAGCACAATCTGAATTTTCTTGAAGTATGCTGAATTCTGAGCAAATGCATAGATATCTAGTACCATATGGAAAACTTCAAAATAAGCAGATTTGCTAGTGAGCGACAGGATGTTCTAACAGCACCTCAACTGGAAACTTTCCCTTAAATCTTAACAGAAGCAGAGCTCCTCAGGTTCAGATTGCTGATGAACAATGTAGGAAAGTTCTATGATGGAAAAGTTGTTCTTTTCATCATGCAACTTGGCAATAGGTTATCAAAGATGTATCTGTCCCAAATAATGTTGGCACTGTATTTTAACTACTTAGCAAAATAGCTGTGCAGCATGTTATTGTCCTGTGCCTCACAGGACAGGCTTGCTGCCAACTGGGTCATACAATGATCAACAAACCAGACTTCAGAAAGGATGCTAGATTTCTCCCAGCAACATCTACCTTTGAAGGAATTAAACATATTTAGTGAGTATAGTGCTGGGTTTTCACTTTATTAACAAATTGCTCAAAGGGGTCTGATCAGCAGATCACTTTAATGACCTGACTTCATACTCAGTCAAGAATGTTTAATTCATGTAAACCTTTCAGCTCATGCTACTGCCAGAGAGAACAGCTGAAAGAAGAGGAATAGTCTGTTTGTAGGCTCCCTGCACTCTTGGGTTGGATATATCATCTGTAAAATACAAGCAACACCTGGTTTATTACTAATTCCAAGACTGCATAAAAATTAAGAGCACAATATATTCAAAATAACACCAAAATACTCAACCAAGTAAGAGGGGGGGAAAAAAAGGAAAAAAAAAGGAAAAGTGGTTCTGCTATAGTTTGGAAATCAGTGTCATGAGCACAGGGTTTAAAGGTTCACATCTGGCTGAGGTCTTTCTGAACTCACTGCAGAGCCTCCCATGCAGTCAAGGACTGGGTTATGGCTCCATTCCTAGCCACAAGCTGTGCACCACTTCCAGGAGCTACTGCTTGGGAAATGCAGACCAAATCTTTTGCTCTGATCCTACAATCTGTGCTACAATCTCTTTTTCATAGCTACATTGAAATCCCAAATAAAAGATGGTGTATGCATTACCACAGCTAACAGGATAAGAGGAGATACACTTTCAGCATAAATATAACTTCTACCTGCTTGTTTGTCAAACTGTATAACAGTTCACAGAGTACTAATAATCCCCTACAATAACTGATAATTGGATTGAGTAATTTCAGAAAACTAAGGCCCACAGCAGTGGTTGCTGTTCTGTCTCATTCAGCACAAACATCTGGTAACAAGAGATTCCACTGAGTAATCCTGGCAAAACTTGGAGAGATTGTTTTGAATTTCCTTCATAACTTCTCAATGCCCAATTCTGTTAACAGCTGATGAGGAACTACTGTTGTGGGTCTTCTTGACCCCACGATAATTATTGCTAGTGGTCCATGTGACACTTCTTTAGCATTTCCACATTTGCTTAAATTTATAATAATTAAATGACCATGCTCCACAGAGTGACTTGCTGCAAATAAGGGAAAGAACAGCCAGTATTTAATGTCCACGGATACATCTTTGAGCCAAACTGCAGCCCGAAGCACTAACATTATATAAAACGCATCCAAAATTTGTAACACTATCTGCAGATAGTTTCCTAAAATCCCACGTCACTCCTTAGAAAGGAAGCACAAGAATGGTTTTGAAAGCACCATCCCTCACTCACCCCACACAACATGGATCCACAAAGAAAAAGTCAAAGTAATACGAGCATTTGTTTTTCATTTTTTTCAATGACAAAACAACATGACTAACGAATGGCATTAGTCCTTTTCCATATTGAACTGAAGTGTTCTGTTAAGACAAAGAAATGTATGGTAAAAGCAGCAGCGATTAAAAGTCAGTGCACAAAGCCAGAGCTGCCAAAAAGCAACTGTTATAAAGTATTATAATGTAAAACATCAGAGAAAGTCGCTGCTGTTGAGGCAGAAGTACATACTCTCCATCCTTTATCTCGTGTTAGAATTACTGTCTACTCTTGATGTTTCAGTTCCTTAATGCACCCCAGAAAACTTACACAAAGTTAAGTATCAATAGTAGCCTGTTAAATGTGCTTCCACTGCTCCTTTTTTGTTGTTTTTCTAGAGCCCAAATTACTCCACTATATTATAGTGGTGATTATAGCACCTACAAACAACTGCCAGTCACCTGTGCCTATGAACTACACCAAAGGAACAAAATGCAGATTGACATTTATCTTTCCCCAGAAAATGCCTTATTTCTGTCCAGTAATTGCCTTAATTGATACAGTTGTTTGTTCAGGCTTCCTGCTCTTCTCTATTAGCAAGTTTTCACCTCCTCCGGTGTCACACTTCGTCTGGCTTCTGCAGCTCTGCCCTCTTAGGCAAAGACACTTAACACATGGGCTAGATTATTGTCACATACATTAGCCCCAACTCTGAGAGACTTCAGTTTCTGCTCAGCAGATGCAAGCGCAGAGGGGCTGGTGAGAAACAGGGAATGGCAGCTGTGCTCACAGGCAGCTAGATGGTCAGCTGGAGCCCCATCTGCCATCTCTGGTTGAGCACAGCTCAGCACTTTCTCCCAGGCTGGCATCAACCTGTTCTATCTGGAAGTGCTCTACAAGCCAGAGGCTGTAAACAAGTGTCCTGCTTCATATATTGTTAATGTAGTGAGTTATTAGAGCACCTGAAAAATAGCAAAATACTAGAATATGAAGCAACAACTGAAAGTCCCAAGAACAGAAAGCTGTGTGACCTGCAGGTCCCAAAGTCACAGCTGAGGCTGCTGCTCTGTGGTACTGTTCAATCTGAATGAGAATGAATGTGTTTCTCATATTTTCAAGATATCTGATCAGTGTGGATGTCCAAGATGTAGAGAGTGGGAAGGATGATCCTTCTTTTGCCCATAATGCCATACTTCTTCTTCATACAAATGGGATTGTACACATGAGCAGTTCACACCAACGGTCACAGTCTCTTGTCAGATCAGGCTTCTTAGCAGGAACCTTTTAAAACCCTTAAAATCCAGACAAATAAATAACTAGTGAGAGATATCTCTTCTGTTTCAGTCCTAACAACAAATGGTGCCAGTCATTTTTTACTGACAGTTTACATTTCGTTTCCATCCAGTATCAGTAAATAGAACAAAAACTGCAATGCAAACAAACAGTATATGTAGCAACTGCTCACATAAATTGAATTGGTGAAGGACATCAGTTTTTTGATGCAAAGATAACATCTTTCTGTTTGCTATATTTCTACGAGCTGTTGCACTGACAGGCTGTTACAAAATACTGCAAACAATATGCCACTTGGAATGCACAGCAATGCAAGCCACAGGCAAAACCAGTCCTATCTTACCAAAAACATTTCTACTCCTACCATAGCTCTATCCATAAAGTAGTATAATCTTAATAATGATAAAAAAATAAAATATTTTGAAAATCAGTATGAAAATATACTTCTGGGTGCAATTCAAGTTAGATTTTAATTTTTTAATCATCTTGAGGATGTTGAGGGGGTTTTTTTACTGTATTTTAATCCAGCCACTTTAAACATCCTTAAACAAATCATTACACTTAATCTTAAACATGCCCTTTTGATTACTGGCCACATAATATTCAGTTGTATGTTCACGTAATGTCCACTTAAGACAGTGGAACTAAATAGTTCAGAGTATATAACTTCAGTCTTTTCAGTAACAATCAATAATTCCACAGGCTTTCATGTCCTGGTCTATTTGCACACTCCTTTTGTTTCAGAAGTTATCCAAAATCTGTATGCAGTCTCAGGCTCTTGATCTTTCAACACCATAAAACCTCCTTTCCTTTTCTGCATGATTTAGTAAACTGAAACACCAAACATGTTCTCCGACTGTGAAAACTTCTTCCCTCTTCTAATCCAAGATCTCCTGTGGTTAACTAGGCTCCTGGGTTCCTTAGGTTTGAAATAACAAGTAGGCCAAAATTCTTCAAAAAGATTCTGTAATTCCTACCTCAGCACAGAAAAGAGAAGCACTGTTACAGAAGGTTCTGCATGAAGATTTCCATTACATCATTCAATGTCAATGGGAAAAACTAGTCAGGAAGAGTCTCTCTTCCTAAATCCTATGGTCTTTCTTTTCGATGGATAGACTTTTTATTCCCACTGGGTTGATAAAGCTCCCTTGGGCTCTTACAGAGTGAGCCCTTCAGCTGCAGCAGTAAGTTAAGAGCAGAAAAGGGAGCAACAGTGATTTTCACAATACAGCTGATTATTTGATAAAAGATTAACTTTTTGTAATTCAGAAAAAAAGCAACAGAACAGGTCACAACAAATGCATGGACACAACAGTAAACAACATTATTTTTTCCATCATGGCATTAAGTATAGTCATCTATGCCACAAGCTGGATCAAACATACAAGGACACAATGTATTGCTTATTTCCCCTGTATGTTGGATACAGGATTTATACCATTATGCACAATAAGCCAAATAAAATCATAGAATTATGGAATGTTAAGGGGTCAGAATGGACCTTAAAAATAATCTAGTCCCAACTCCTACCATGAGCAGGGACACCTCTCACTAACCAGGTTGCTCAAGGCATTATCTAAACCGGCCTTGAATACTGCCAGGGATGGGACTTCCACAACCTCCCTGGGCAACCTGTTCCAGTGTCTCACCATTCTCACAGTAAAGAATTTCTAACTAATATTTAACCTAAATTTCCCCCTTTTGAATTTGTACCCGTTACTCCTTGTCCCAACACCACAGTTCCTGATGAAAAGTTCCTCTTCAGCTTCCCTGTAACTCTCTTCAGATACTGGAAAGTTGCTTCTCTTCTTCAGGCTGAACAGCCCCCACTTTTTCAGCCTGTCTTCATAGGGGAGGTTCCCCAGTTCTCTTCCCAACTTCTTGGCCCTCCTCTGGACTTGCTCCAACAATTCCACGTCCTTCTTATGCTGGAGGCATCAGAACTGCAGTACTCAAGGTGGGGTCTAACAAGAGCAGAGCAGAGGGAGAGAATCGCCTCCCTCAACCTGATGACCCTTTGATTCAGGATCCCTTTGAGCCTTTGCAGCCCAGGATTTGGTTGGCTTTCTGGACTGTGAGTGCACATTGCCAGCTTAGTATTCTTGAGCTTCTCTTTCCTTTGATGCAAGTTAGGTGGGCCTCTCACATCACTTAAAGAGGTGAATGACATCCTTCTTTAATGTCACTGCCAGCATCCCTGTGGTCAGCTAGAGCCCTGAGAACGATCCAGCAGAATCCACTGTAGTTAATACACTTGTGTGTGCTTTGTGGTGGATAAATTACATGCTACTGAAAAAAAGTGCCTGGACCCAGCACAAACAAAGAAATTAATTTTCTCAAAGCTATGTATTATTTCAAGGAAATTAACTATTCATGTAGAATACTTACCTAAGAACCAGCAGAAATAAGGCACAGGCTGCTTCACAACTTTTCTGAAATAGTTTCTGAACTGACACGGCCATCCTAATTAAAGCACCTAGAGCTGGAAGATACCAGAGCTCATCACACAGTTCCACAAAAATAGACTTTCTCACAGGGAAGTGGAGGGGCCATTTCTCGCTGTCCCAGGCTGCAGTCCCTCCGTGCAGTACACACTGTCCTGCACCACCAGAACTGGCCACTGTACAAGAGGCCAGCAGTGACCATATCACGTAACAAGCATGTCTCCTGTGCAGTGTTTGTTACCACCACCCAACACGAGCAGACTCAGAGGCAGACTGCCACTTTCCAAAGGTCAGAAATCACAGTTGAAAAGTGTAAAGCACTGTCTCACACACTCCTGATCCTACTGCAGCCACACTGCAGCAGTAAGAACAGCTCATCCACATGTGCTGGTTCAGAAGGTTGACACTGTTTGGAATAAGCACAAGTGAAGCCTTAAATGTTTTAGTTACAAATGCTTCAGTTACATGTGAGCATGAAACAAAAAGAGCAAGATTTCCCACTTCACTCTGCCAACCATTCCTTCAGGTAACTCACCTGGTACATGCCCTAAACCAGACGGGACTCAATCCAGAAAATCAGAGCCCCAGCATAAGCACAGCTCACTGGGCTTGATCTATGCATGCTGTGAAACACAGATGGCCATGCTGTATTCTGATCTGTTTACTTGACATCTGACTTAGAGCTACTGTGTCTGACTTTAAACTGTCAGTCAGTAGAAAAGCAACGGTTTTTCTAGAGCTTTCTTTATAAGTAAAAGTTCCAAGTGTTTCTCCGATATACTTGACCAGGCTCAGTCATAACATGCAATCAAAAGCCAAAGATTCAGCAGCTCTTTTTTTTTTTTAATTGCTATTCTCTCAATCCTCATCCAAGATCTTCCTTACTCTTGAAAGAACACATAAAGCTTGGTCCCAAGCAATCACAACCAGGTGTTTTCAACTTATGCAAAGCAAGGAATGAGAACAACCATGTAGAAGAAATCCTGCTTTCTTTTCACACACTTCTTACAGCATCACATAAAGCTATTAGCAATTTCACAAACCATCAAAACACTGAACAGTTCAAGCTTTTCTGGATGAAAACAGTAAACAAGGCATTGTTCAAACCAATTAGAAGGTAAGTTCACAACATGGTTCTTGAGCAAACAACAATTTAATAAGCATTCCATAACAAATTCAAATAATACTTGCAGACATGACTATGGAGAGCCCACTGCACCAATTCATTCTCTAGGTAGCACTCATGCAATATGTATGTGAAAAAATCAGGAAAAAAACGTGGAATATAGCACAAATCAGGCTGAACATTTGAGAGCAGCTGGGAATAATGCACACACAGTTTGTGAAGTAAGGAAAAAATTGATAAGCATGTTCATTTAACTGAGATAGCTGAAATAAAATGTGGTTGTTCTTTCAGTCTGTTTCTTCTGGCTTACAGGCTCTTCTTCGTGGTCAGACTACCCTTAAACTCCAATAGATCCTAAGTGAGTTTCTTGGCTATATCAATAAGGTGGAAGAGATGGTATATGTATGGATTAAAACCCAAAACTATTGCATGCTGGTCAGGCACAATGACATCTGTTCACGGAACAAAGGTACAGTTTCTACCTATCATCAATGCATTCTAGAGATCTACTAGAATATGGAATTTTACCAATCTTGTTTACTTCTGAGGCAGTAAAAATTTATACTCAGTTTAAATGCTTGAATGCTGCAATGTGATGGTTGTTACTAACAACCTCTTTCCAAATACCCCTCAGAGTTGTTACACGCTAGCTGCTGACAAACTTGTTTTGTATAAAGCTACTGTCATGCATCCGAAATAATACTTTTTATTTGGACTGACTACTTATAAACTGTTTTTGAAGATTGTAATGGATTTATGACAGTACTTTAACAGCTTTTAAAGTTCTAAATATCAATTATTTCTTTATATATTATTGTCATACTCAAATGCAAGTGATTAGTCATATTATGAGCAGTAAGCTTATTAAGTGATCAGAGGCAGCAATCTTCTGCCTTAATGAGTGCAAAGCCAACAAAGCATCTTTGCACATTCCGAGTTCAGTTCCCCACATTACGAACTCATCCTCACCCTGTGCCAGACACACAAGCCGAACAGGTCTAGCACTGTAATACACTAATGCTGTAAGTATCCCTAAGTGGCTATAGAAAAGGAGAAATGGGGAAGCATAAATCATTCCATACCAGAATGGGCGCCATGTTTACTCTTTTAATGAAGAGAGGTTAAAATTTTCTGCTACATTTACTACTTTCATATCCTCTCATCAGCAGTCACATGTAAAGCAATTTGTCTCCAACACATCTCCAGCATTCTCCATGCATCCCTGCATGACCTTCTCCCAAAGGACCTCCATGTCAGGCAGTGAATCCCTTCTGCAAAATATAACTTCCAGTTCGGACACATAGCAGGACAAAAGACTGTGTTGCAAACTGTATCTACTACACTACAAACTGGAGTACCTTAATAACTTTAAGTTACAGAGCTGAGCATTATTTAGAAGATACAGGTATTGGCACTGAAGTCAAAGGATTTTTTGGAAAGCCAAGTACCAAAAAATCCTATTAGTGTGATAGGTATGAATAGCATGGCAAGTGGAGTTTTAAAGCTCATAAATGCTTGATTACTCAGGTAGTTCTTCAGCCACTGCCTACATGGATAACAAAGCGGGACAACCTTACATCTGAAAAGTTACTCTGACCCAAGCATCTGCACATGCATCCACACATTTAATACAGGCATCTCATGCATCATTGAGCATCATTGCTTGGAGCAGAAGATTGCACCAAGGGTGTTTTCCAGCAGTTATTGCTTCAGTAAAAATCACTAATTTTCTTTTACACCCTCACAACATTGGACATCTGAAACATCCAGCAAACAGCAAGGTACAAGGTTAAAGTGAGACACAAAGTCCTACCCTAATTGCAAACCATCCTGCTACTGTGAAACATTTCTGAAGTTTATACTACCTTATTAGTAATTTAAAAAATAATAATTCTGGTGATTAATGTATTTTCAATGGAATGCATGCTTTCAGAAGTTCAGTATGTGCTTAAATATATTTTCATTTCATAACCTGCAGTAAATGTGATATGGACAATATCCATCTCTGTCAGGAAACAGCCTTTAAAATTTTCTGGGAAAAATTGTTTCTCATACATTGAAAACCAGCTCTCTGGTAAGAGAATACTTGTTCCATCTCTTGTGAACTACAATGATGTGTAAACAAACACCCACCTCATACAAAGACTTAAATTTGGATTCATATATGGTAAAGAAAGATTTCTCTTGTGATAAACAATTTGAGCACAAAGTGTTCCTTCAAGTCCTGACATAAATCTGTTCCTGCCAAGCTAGTATCTCATTGCATCAGCCCTTTGCCTTCGCCACAGCTAAGCAGCAACTCTACCACCTCTCTCTCCCTGCTTTCCTCACACTGCCCTCTTCCCAGAATCACTATCTGAGCTCTGCTGGGTCAAAGAATCATCTTCCCATCAGAAAAATATTTGGTGAAAACATAGGGAAGATCTTCCATTTAAAAGAACCTTGATCCTCAAACTAACTAATAATTTAAGAACTTCCATGTGGACTGAGCAGACTCATTATTATACTGCTGGTATCCTTGTCCTTTCTTTCTCCACCGACTTTATAACCCCCTTCTTGTTATTCCTATAATTTTTATTTATATGTAATGCTTTCAAAATTTTTTTATACATACCTTAGGATTGCAAGAGTTTCAACTGTGCTGAATGCAAGTGCTGTTTTTTCTGATAAAGCGCTTCTTATTTTTCAATCAGTCAAAAAAAAAAAAAATCAAAGCATCTCTGCTTACATTGCTTTCTCAATGACAAATATTCACAGCTTCTACTTTGTCTGTGGAAATCTGGTATTTTGAATAAGATACATGCTGTTATATTTATTCAGCTCAATGCTCTCATTATTACTGTAAGATAAACACTAGCTTCAATAAAAAAAACAATTTCTGCAGCAAAAGGAAGTATCATTTAATAGGAGCAAGGCCTAGGTCTAGTTTACATACACATTTACAGATATATTTATATAGAGGCAAGTGAAAGAGACCCTGTAAGTGAAAGTCATTCCCTAAAAGGATCTCAGTTCCAGATCATGGAAAGGAAAGGTACCAACCCATAAATAGGGGATTTTCCATCAGAGTTTTTGATCATTCCTGATTGGAAAATGGCACAAGAGGTCACATACAGTATAACATGCTATTTCTGCTTGTAAAAATGTGCAGAACTAAGCTCCATACATCTCCCCAGCACAGCCAGTGTTGCACGGACACACAAGCAGTCTCTGGGAGCAGTGCTGATGTGCTGCACAGTGCTATAGGAATTAACACCTCTATAGAGCCCCCAATTTTATAGACTTGCGTGGTGCTGCACTGCACTGTACTATGCAGATACATCATCACCAGAAGCCAATGAAACAGTTCATGGTGATGAAAACTATATTTGATCATACTTGAACAATTTCACTTCAAAATATTTGGGGAGTATCTATGACGTGTCTATGCATTAGACTAAGTTCCAGCATTTGTAGCCATATATTTAGTAAAAGCACCACTACCATTTACTGGTGATGTAAGGATTGCACACTGACTTGTCAATTCTTTATAAATATTAGAACATGCAAAAGTCATGAATTGTCACAGCAAGTAGCAATTCTAGTAATGCAAGACTGAGATGTGATGGAGATGAAAGACACTACATTCTTATTCAAAGAGTTGAAGCTGTCTGAATAACTTTCAGTAACACATCACTCAGAGCCTCAAGACATCTCAATTGCAATCTACTTTAATCTCAATATTAAAAAAAAATTAAATAAACACCGGTATTTAAATAAATCTTGCCAAACCTCTGTATATTGATTCTATTCCCAAGTACATTTTCATTGCTGATGTAAGCAATCAAGTCTATACTATAATTCTTTCAGATTTAAGTTAAGAAGATCTTTACCTGACAAATAGCTTTAATTTTTTCCCCATCAGTAAAAAATACTTGCTTAAAGTGTCTATAAAATGGGATCCAACTCAAGCTGTGGGCTACAGCTTTTTAATTGCTTTCTTATTTCTTTTTTTCACAAACAGAAATACGACCAGGTGTGGTTCTTTCGTTGTTGCTACACAAGGAGGAAAGTGAAGCGGTGACTGACCATAATAAGTTAATAATACACTAAATTCTAAACAAATATACACTACCGAAAACATTAGTAACTAACGCAAATTCACTCACTTACCTGAGAGTTTGCAACAAGTATCACTGAAGACGTTACTGTGATAAGATACTAGTTACTCCTCTGCAATAACCCCTCTGAGTCGTGTACTTGTGCTCAGAGCATTTGGAGTTTGTTTTTAAAAACATTCTCTTTAACTTTTTATCCTGTGTAATACTTACAGCAAGCCACACATTAAGTAACAAAATTANATGAAAACATTCTTAGCCAGGTGGGACCCCAGGAAAAAAAAAAAAAAAAAGAACGAAAAAAAAACGGGGAGGAGGGAATTGTATAAACTGGAACAAACCACACAGAAGACAAAGTCCCATTAAGTCTATTACAGAGAGGAAGACTGCGACGCTGGCAGCTAAACTACCCTTCTCGTTCAGCTTTTTAAATCCAAGTCCACGCAAAAAAGAGGGGTTTTCTGACGAGAACTGTTTCTCCCGTTCTCCGAGACCAGGCTTCTCTTCCCCGTCACCCCCTACATCACCTACAGCACGCGAGGTGACAGAAATTCTCGCCCCCCGCCAGCTATCCCAGACACGGCCAGAGCTGACGCCGCGGTCCCGGCCCGGCTCGGGCGCCNGGGTCAGAGAGCGGGGCCGGGGGAGCGCGTCTGGCGGGGTAAGGCGGGAGGGGGCGGCTCAGCGCGTCCCCGGGATCTCTGCCACCCGCCCTGAGTCCCGGTCGGTGCCGGCACTTTCGCTGCGCCGCGGGGCTCCGTCTAGGGGGAGACGGCGGCTACTGCAGCGCACATCGCCGCCGGGTCGGGCGGGAACAGACACCTCCGGGGCGCCAGCTGCGGGCGCAGCCCTGCCGGAGATGTCCCGGGGCGAAACCCCCTACTCCCGGCCCGGCGTGTGCCGGTAAGAGCAGGGCTAGCGCTCGCCCTTATGTTCAGGAAGACGACGAACCCGATTTTAGGGGAAAAAAGGTGTCAGCGTGCCACGGACGCGTCTGCCAGGTGGAAGTCAAGCGGTTTTGGACGGACGGAAGGATGATGATGGGCACTTTCCGCGACCAGGTGTGTGGCGGCGTACACGCAGAGTTGAGTAGTGTGAGCATAGAAAGGAGCTACAGCAAAATGGAGAGCGACTGCTAGGAATTTTCTTACTATAATGAAAGATTTCCCTTTTGAGAAACACCTTAGGAAAGAAAACACTCAAAATTAGCATAGTGCCCTCAGTTTATTAAGGTATTATTTATACTGACATAATGCCACAGACAGACTCCTGTGTGCAAGGGTGACCTCAGCAGTGGCACACTGGCCTTTAAGGTCCTTGCAGGCGCTCTGTCCTCCAATCGAAGCCCCTTATCTTCAAAATGACTCAACATCTGGCTTCCTTGTACAACAGAGGTGGGACAAGAGCCACACAAGTCAGTGTTGTAAGTTTCATAATCATTTGGTAAACCACAATGCAAAGTGCCCTCTGAAATTAACTGGGAATAGAAGAGAATTGTAGCTCACCCAGGTTCCTTGCTGTGGTTTGGGAAACAGGAATAACAGTGCCAGCACACAGAAGTTGTTCAGTTACAGTGGCTGAGGATGGTGCAGTTCCTGGCACCTCTGGCTGCTCGGGTTGGTGCTGCCCTTCCCTTGTTATTGCACCGAGAGCTGTGCAACTGGGTGCTGCTTGGCTTTGGGGAGCAGATGTGTCTCAAAGACTGACCTGCAAACAGTAAATGATCTATCCTTAGCTGGGCTGTTGATCCAAGCTTGCTCTGTCCCAAACAAACAGGGTGGGCCCAGTGGGGTAAAAATATGTAGCTGGGGAAGATGGACCTTAAGATGTGACTTCATCAATATTCAACTAAGTTAAGGAAATTAAAATCTGACCTGTTGATAACTATGTCACAGAAGTATAACTGAGGTTTTACACTAAGGGCACACACCTTCATCTTTCTTATTCCTAGATCAGAACCATCTCTTGCCTTTTCCTCATTCCAAAATCATGGGAACAGAACTCTACAATTTTTTAACAATATCAAGAAATACCATAGCCTTTCCACTAACATATGTGCAAAGGACATTTAGTTTCAGTTCTTACTGAAAGAAGCCACATCTCTGGGGAGATGCCTGTGCTGCCAAACTAGCAGTTGTTATCCAGGCTTTTCATTCTTACCTCTTGCTACTAAAGCCATGGCAAAGCATGATTAATAACTTAATAGGTTGGAAGTTGCAACCACAGACTCGATCCTGGCCCTTTAATTTGGGGATTGAAACCCCATGTTAGGAGAAGAAGACTTGTATTCCAGGTCTAGAAATGTCTATGGGGTTTGTTTAATACAACATTCCTGTAACATAATAAGATCTGAGACCATGATAAACTGTTTTGTATTAGTCAGGTAGCAGTGAGAGCTGAACATCTAAAATACCACACAGATAAACCAGAGAAAATATTTCATTGCTATCTCATTACATATACAAAAAACATAAATAATAATAAATCCATACATTTATTATATATTCTTGGTTTATTCCTGCCTGAACTTTCTTTATACTAGATAAAGTTTTTTACTTCTTCACGTGGCAAGTAGTTTATTTTCATGGGGATTAATGTCAAACACAGTTCACTGCCAACAAGATCAGATTTAGGCAAAAGCAAAGTAATTTTCAATCAGAAAGCTTGTGGGGGTGTGAGTGGGGCTGGAAAGACAGGAGACAGGTAAGAGTGTAGTGTCCACACTCTCTAAAGCTGGTCCTGAGCTGTGAAAACACAAATGTATGTCTAACTTTTGCATAGGATAAATATTTTGGATTTTCTTAATTACTCCAATACAAATAAACAGCATAAAAAATGGTCAATGGTCTGGCTTGTCTTCTCTCTTATTAAAAAAAAAAAAAAAAGAAGGTTTGTCTTGTGATAACTATTATACTCAGGGTCATTAGAGAAGTTAGAGGCATACTATATTTATTCTGTGCTGCTAGTCTGTGGTAGTATTTTAATCACCAACAGAAATTAGGTTCGGAGTGTCTGAGTTTGGTGTCTTATGAAGCATGAATCTTAAATGTAGCTCAGCAAAAATGTAGAAATTGGTTATATTCTTTATAGCTCTTTTAGGGCACGTGCTTATTATATGTATAGTTTAATGAATGTCCATGTACTTCACTTTTTCTTTTATGCTGTACTATCACTCTTCCAGATGCCCTTCGATCTTCTTAAAAATTCTAGAGAAGCAAGTCTGTCTTGAGTACTCTCCATAAAGACCTGAATTCTGACCATTTGTTCTGACATAATAACCACTGATGCCTACACCTACTCTTTTCTCTGACCATGCAGTTACCACTTCAGTCCATTCCAAACAGTGTATTGCAAGTCCTCTCCTATCTGAGCATGATGCTTTGCAACCAGCTGAAGAAAATGAAATTATGTCTGAGTCTGGTTTTGCTCTCTGTTTATATTAGTGTATAACAGTGTTTACCAACAGGATGTCAAATAGGGTTCCAAAAGCTCAGTTCATAACACTTCTTCAACTGAAAGAGGTTCCTTCACTTTACAGTGTCTACAGAAAGTGCTGATTGTAGTTTCTGCCAGACTCACTGTGAATACCTCTTGTGAGCACTGGCTAAAATCTGAGCTTGTAAAACCTAAAGGTAGATGTATTGCTCAGGGCTTTACCCATTTGGGTTTCTAAAACTTCCATGGATGGAGACCGCACAGTGTCTTGGAGCAACCTGGTCCACTGCTGCAGTGTCCTCACAATGCAAAAGGTTTCCTTTCTTCTCCAGTCTGAATTTCTCAATTCTAATTATGCTCTTTGTCTCTCATTTGTCAACCATGCACTGCTGTGGAGTGCCTGGCTCTGTCTTCTCAATGTTCTACTTCTGGCAAGGAGAAGGCTGATCCGAGGTGCCGCCAAAGCCTTCCCTTCTCCATGCTGGAGCAGCCCTGTCCCTCAACATGAGCCTCTTGGGGCTCATGCTCCAACTGGTGGCACTTCACTGGGTCACTGCAGTTTGGCAATATTTTTCTATATCACTACGTGGGCTCCTATATCTTCCCAGAGCAGGATTTTGTATTTGTCCTAGGAGAATTTCACACAGTTCCCATCAGCTCACTTCTTCAGCCTGCCCAGCTCCTACTAGAAGACAGTCCCACCCTTGAGCATATTAACTGATCCTTCCAGTTTGGTATTATCTGCAAACTTGATGAGAGTGCACATTACCTCTTCCAGGTCCTTGATACAGATGTTAAACAGGACAAGTACAAGTTGTCAAACCTGTGGTACTGCACTTGTTACTGGCCTCCAGGCACATGGGCTATGAATCCATATTGTTTTTAGTAATACAACAACATCTTTTTCCAATTAATTTTTTTTCAATTAATCTTCACTGTTTTTATCAAGATGGTAATAAAAAATGGGGGATGCAAAAAGAACACACTGGTCTTTTAGAAATAAGATAGAGAATGATTCAGACGCACGTGTTTCACCCCTTATGTCATGTGTCCTGGTTTCAGCTGGGATAGAGTCAATTTCTTCTCAGTAACTGTTACAGTGCTGTGTTTCAGAATCAGAATGAGAATGATGTTGATAACTCCCTGATTTTTTGGTTCTTTGCTAAGTCATGTTTATCCTAAATCAAGGATTTTTTTTTTTTGTCTCATGCTCTTCCAGTGAGGAGGTTCACAAAAGAAACTGGGAGGAAGGATAAGCAGGACAGATGGCCTGAACTGACCAAAGGGATATTCCACCCCATAGAACATCATGCCCAGTATAAACAGGGGAGTTATCTGGAAGGGGGGCCAGTCTGGGCTCAGGAAGGGGCAACTGACGTCAATCAGTGGGTGGTGAGCAATTGTGTTGTGCATCACTTGTTTTTTCCATTTTTATTGTTACCATTATCATCATCATCATCAATCATTATCATCATTATTAGTAACCCTTTTGACTGTATTTTACTTTATTTTCTATTATTAAACTGTTCTTATCTCAATCTACAAGTTTTACTTTAATTCTGTTCCCCATTCCACTGTGGCAGGGGGAGAAGGATGCAGTGCTGAGCAAGTGGCTGCATGGTGCTTAATTTTCATCTGGCCTTAAAACCATCACACATGACCTTAGAAATATTAAGGGGAAAAAAAGTTCACTGTTTTTGTGTGAAACTTAACCTTTATAGGAAGTAAATCACTCTTTTAGTATATACAATGTTTTCCATCAAATTATCTGTTCACAGGATGCTAGCAAGACAAAATTCTGTGCAGGGGGCAGATGAATGCTGCCTCTTTCCTCCCTTCACCTTTTTAATGTTATTTATTCATTTAAGGAATAAGAATAGCTGAAAGAAGAGAAGCACTCTTTTAATCTAAATTTCCTTCTTAAGTAGAATTTCAGAAAAAAAGTACTATGGCACACGATTGCTTGCCATGAAAAGAAACCACACTAATAAAATGCATATTCCAACCATGATCAGACTTGTACTGAGAGCTGGGAATGTACAGTGCTTGCTGCATGCAAAAATAAAAACAATATTTAATAGCCACTCTGTTCTCAGCTTCTGAATATGTGGAAAAATTTAGGTTGTGGGTTGTCTGGGTTAGTTCCTTTAATGCTGCAGAGCAAAGCTCTCCTGAGTACTTTATATGGAAGCAGAATAATTACCTACCCAATATCTGTGGAAACAGGGAATTTTCTTTAAGGAACTAATATCCAAGGAATCAATAGGAACAAGCATGCAAGATAAGAAGGTACAGGCAAAGAGAGAAAAAAGTGAAGGCATACTCTGAAATCTTGGGGTCTCTTGCTCTCTTTCTTTTGTTTCTAAGTCATCCATCATGTCATTATCTACAGCTAATATAAAACGAAGACCTATCTGGCTATATAATGAATACACTGACTTCCTGATTCTCTGGGAAAAGTGTAAATGGCAGTATTTTCCTTGCCTTGTTTCTGAAGAAGGGAGGTAGAGGAAACTAGAAATGAAGGTTTTGCTTGAAATATTACATTAATTGCTCTTTTTTTTCCTAAGATACGATATATCACAGATGGTGTCCTAGGCTCTTTCCAGCACTACATGGGTTGTCCTGAACCCTAGATGTTACATTTGCCAGAACTACTTCAAACAAACACTGAAAAACATCAATCAATTTTATAATAAATAATGTGCTAGTGTTGCCCTGAGGATCTTAAGTGAATCCCATCCTTAGTCTTTCAAGTGTTTATTGAAGATTGTGGCCAGGCACATTCTGTAAAGCTGGAATTCAGAGCCTGAGACCACTTCCTGCATCTATATGTTCACATCATCCTCCATTTCCTTCTGCCAATAGCACCAGTTTAGGTGTTTGGTGAAGCTTCTGCCTAAAGTGCTAGGGTCTAAGGTGTCTCCAAGGTTTAAGCATGTTAAACAATGCTTTCTTGGATTGCTTTCCTGTGCTTCAATGTCTAAATTCTAATATGTTAGAGATGTAGCTGGTTCAGTTTTTCAAGTATGTTACATTTTATTGCTCAGTGCATGTATTCATTATCTACTCATGTTTCATGAGCATTTTTCTGCATCTTTTGCTACATATTTCTGCTCTCCACCCCAAGTTCTTTTGTCTGTCAAATTTAGGAGGAAGGGAGATGACAGAAGTTAGAGCAGACACTATGCTTGATTATTTGAGTACTCCAATTCACTTTAAGCTAAAGCAGTAGTGTTACCATGCAAAAGACAACAGACAGGAATTTGATTAATGTCATAGTGTATAAAGTATGATACTTGAATTTGTTGGGGTAGTTGAGTGTAAAAAAATGCCACACTAAATTTGTTTATGTTTTCATAATTCTGGGAGTGCCAGGAACAGCAGCATCCTTTAATTTATCATTTAGCTTAAAGTCTGTAATTGATAGATCTTAAGCCTATGTGACAGAGAGGTATTTGAGACAGATGGACTAAGAAAATACATGCTGTTGACATCTCTACATAACTGAGGTGCTTTATATTGAGGACAACATTGACATTTTTCTGAGGAGCTTGAGTTTTTACATCAATGTTATTTTGAATAAAACATAACATCACTAAAGGAAAATAATGGATTAATATTATGATATCATTCAAATGGTCAGAGGGAAGTGTCTTTTAAAGCAGGATATTTTTATATACTTGGTAGCTCCTAAGATGTTGTGAGGTAGCACTTGTCTTCAAAAAGACTATGTTGGTTGACATGCTTCCCAATTCTATTCTATACCACCATCTAATCAGGTGTGAAAATCAGACAGGTCTGTAGCTTCCTGGTTTCCCTAGTATAGAGCCCTTTTTGCTGATGTGATTAAACTCATAGTTCAGAAATCTTAATGGAGCCATTAAGATTTGACTGCATCTTGCAGTCAAAATGCAGGTCTCTGGACCCTTTTGTTCTTACTTGACAAATCCTTCTCCTCTATTAGGTTCTCCCATGGACTTTCCATTCCATTGATAGAAAGTGGTTTGGCTGTCCATCCACACAACCCTTTGGTCCTCCACCACTTCCTGAGTGAAATTGCTGCACACAACTATTTCTGGCCTTTCATCCTGCGTGCTTGTACTTTGATGATTCTTAGTGCTCATAACAGTGCTGAAAGGCAGCGGAGGCTCAAGTCAGCTGACAGAGAAATTACCTCAAGAGTCGTCCAGTTCAGGGAGTGTCCAGCCTTTCAGGTTAATGGAGTTGCATAACAATGTTCTGTATGAAACCTATGCAATGCATACCATATGCCTTGGAGAGGCCAAACAGCAGGAGTGTTGTGGACCACAGAGTTCTTACAGGACTCCTGAGCTCCATCATGGGATGTGGGTCAAGCTAAATACAAAGCTGGGTTCCAGGAAAATAGGTGACTTCGCTCTAATTAGAATCTGATGACTGCTTCTTTTCTTTGCTCAGACTGAGCAGCAGCACCTGTTCCAGGCTTTTCATGTGCCTGATATGCTTGACATGTCATCATTTTGACATGGTAACCACATTTGAATCACAAAGGAGCCAAATACAGCTGAAACATACGAGTTACCTACTCATGTATCTCAAAGCAAGATTTACTGTCCTTACCTAATTCTTGGTATTTTCCTGACTAGCTTTTTTAATGTCTTAGTGGTAAAGACCCCCTTACCCAACAAAGCCAACTGTGTCAGATATTCACAAGTTTATAATTAGAATATTTTGCTTAATGACTAACACTTTTTTGCAACGATCCAAATTCCAGAATTCTTCTATCCGCATTGAAAATGGTGATCAGATTATTTTATTCTGTGTTCAAAAATATTTGCCACATACTCTTCAGTTTTTCCTCTGTCTTAGGCCAAGAGATCTCTGTTTTTGAAATCTTTCCTCATAGATCACATTCTCTTTGCTTCTAATCACTTTCACATCTTTGGGCTTTCTCCACTTCCTTCATGTCTTTCCTGAAGTATAATGTCCCAAAGGGAACAAGTTCTCTACCTGATATTCTAATAGTGCTCAGAAGAGGAAGGCGTGAGGGAGCGCTATACTGTTATTTCTAAATCACGGCACCTAAGTGCAGTGCATTCTGTAGCATTTAATCAATCTTTAATTCCACCACTGAATATTCTTAAGATAATTCTCAATTTGAATTATGTCTTCCAACATATTTATGTTTGCACCTCTTTCCCACTTTGTCTCATCTGAAAGATTAATGAAATTGTAATCCAGCTTGTTAAGAAAAAGTTGAATAAAGTCAGAACAAAGCAAGCTCCCTCAAAAAACCTAATTTTGTGCTATGACAGTATCAAAATAAAGGAAATGGGTTTAAAAGATACGCATTAGTAAATTAGGTTTTATGCTATTACTT